>VDFB02111525.1:0-24127 GCA_007258455.2 Sequoia sempervirens | reverse complement strand
TGATGTTAGTTCCAAAAAGAAGGATGATGCTAATACATCAATGCAGGGAATTGCATCTTGAAACTGATACTTTGGCACTAGAAAAAACTTTTGGTGCATGTAAAACTAGTTTTCTATATATGGGAGTTCGTATGAATGGTATTTGCTTGCTCTAATTGTGTTAGCATTTGCTCTGCATTTTGTAATGTTCTCTAGTAGAATCTTTTGGCCAATGCTAGTGTTGTAGTTTGAATAGCCTATTTAACATGGTCTTCCTTGTGTCTTCTACCAAGTTCCAAGCAACCCTAGCACTGAGAAGTTATTCGTACCTACTTGAAGCAAGTTGATTATCTTTAATGTCTCGTTGGTGTTACCTTTTCTTGATTGTCCTAGTCTTTGCATTTGGGCTAAACAAGTATGTCTCTTCTTTAATGAATTCAATCCTTTTTACTCATTTATGTATCACTTTTATCTAGGTATGATCGTTCTTGCTTGTTGTGAAGATGTGTTGCATTGGTAGTTTTAGCTCTCCTTGAGTCATGTCTTGTCTTGTTTGTTTCCTTTCATTGTATTTTTAGCTTTGGTATTTTTCCTTTTTCCAGTCACTTTCACTTGATATGATATGCTGAATGATTGTGAGTTGATTGATATTTATGGATTGACAAGTTAATGTTTGAATGATGCTTGAATGAATTGGTGATAGGATGTTTTGATGATTGAAAGATTGATACTAGAATGATTTGAGGACTGAATAATTTGATGCTTGAATGATTGATGATTGCTTGATTTCTTGATGGATAGATGAGTGATGATTGCTTATTGAATGCCAATGAACTGATTTACCTTTTATATCCATTTCTTGAAGGAGTCACCACCCTTCACAATAAATGAGTTACCACCTTTCATAATAAATGAGTCACCTCCCTTTATAATAAATGAGTCATCACCCTTCATGGCTGGCTTTTGAGAATAATACTTTTTTTCCAAATTGATTGATAGATTTATTCCCCATTGATGATTTCTTCACAAGGAAATGATCCCCTCTTTTATATCTTATTATTGAGGGAGTCTCAACCTTTCACATTTGGAGAGTCACAATTTTTCACATTAGAAGACCCATCCTTTCTTGCATCATCACTACTCTTGCAAAGTCACATAAGGTTCTATTCTCAATTGAATTATTGAATGATGTTATGGATCCCTTTCTCAAATGAAATGCTTTCCCTTTTATATCTCAAGTTTGAGGGAGTCACACCTCTTCACCTCAATAGTTACAACTCTTCATCATTGCATTTGGAGATTAATAATTTAATTTTAAATAAGTTAATTTATTAGTGCTGCTGTCTATTACTTGTAATCAGTCCTAATAATTCTTTTTTTCCTTCCTTTGCTTCTAGATCTACATTCCTTACATATCCTATCTTGCTCAAGGGACACAACTCTTCATATGCTGGTTGACCAATCTTAACAACTTAATCTTTATTTTTTGTTAGTTTGGTGTAATATTAATTATCTTTATTGATTTCTTTTGTAAGTTAGGCTGCAGACATTTAGGAATAAAATGGGACATTACAGTCCACCTTGCGCAAGATTGCTTGTCCTCAAGCAGTCGCAAGCTAAGATGCTCCTAAAGTTACCATGATCCTAGATCAACCTTGTAGATTTGTAATTCTTAGACATTGCTCCTTCTTGTGATGTAATTAGCTTTAATTGCGATACTTTGATATAATTAGGAATTGAAAACTCTACACTTACTGACAATTGTCTTTGTTATGTCTGACTGTATACTCCAATGATGTCCCTAGAGAGTAGTTGTTAGTATGCTTGCCTCAACTTGACTACCAATAAGGTTAATACCATCCTCTAAAGTATGAGGACAATTTATTGTCCAATATTCTTCTAGATCATGTACTATTATTTTCTAATAACTCTCAACAACAAAACCAAGAGTTGGAAATTGGCAAGTCCTATTATTTAAGACAAGTTTTCTCTCATTTCATTACCACAAAGATCCTGGGCAACGAATACAAACTCTTGATTACCCTTGTTGAAATCCAAAATGATAGAAAAATGTAGTATCCTTCATCATGATGAATTCTGGGAGTATTGTGAACATCAAGATCCCACTCCTTTGTGCAAAGCCAAATTCACATTTGAGTAAAAGGATCTAGGTGTCCTTTACTACACAATAAAATGGAAACAAGTACATATTTTTGCTTAAATAAAGTATATTTCATTTCACATTATCATTCAAACAAAGTTTTGAGGCAATTTTGATCTAATGAGGATGTAATATAAAATAGCTTATAGGGTGTTTGTAACACTTAACCTAGTCAAAGTATCTTTCAAAATATATCACCTTGTCATAGACTCAGAGGGAATTAATGACATGTTATAACCTTCTAAGTATATATTTCCTAGATAATAACAAGTACAAATAATAAAATATGTAAAAAATCTTAAACAATTATCACCCACAAACAGTTCATAGAAGAACTTAAGTTTATAGGATTACACTAATATCTAATTCTTGTCCAACTTCCATATCAATTGAAGGTTGTCACTCTTGCAAAAATTTGACATATCCCCATGTTTGACACTAAGATGATTTTCATATCCTAGAAAAGTATTGTTTCATTCCACTTGATTTTTTAAACACAACAAAATTTTCCAAAGTTTAAGAGGTGAAAATGGTCTCGGGATTTGTGGGTTATGGGCCCACAATGTTACATAAAATAGACTTATATAACAAATTTGGGTGCACCTTGATTTGTATCAAACTTATGTAAGATACATGTATACCTAATATTGATGTTCTTGATCTTTAATCATGGATGTAGAGCTACTCTAATCAAGAAAATTGACATAGGAGAAGAAGAGCTTTAGGAGAAGAAGAGCCTTGGATGAAATGATCTACTCAAGATATTTTCTATATCACCAGTTCTAACTGGTTAGAAGATAATTTAGTGAATTTGGTCATACAAAACAAAGTTCACTAGATCAGTTTTGCAGGTTACAAGGTAGATCCATGCATCGCCATGAGTGTGGGATAGATCATATGTGATATGGACTTGATTGTACATTATGATCTTGTTCAAAATGAATAGCACGAATTACTCTTTATTAGAACAATTGTGTTCTTGCCTCAACAAAGCTTGATGAATATATCCTACAATAAATCTCAAAATATAAACCTCAAATTATAGTGCCAATGGTTCTTTCCAAAATTTCTCTTAAGATCTCTCTAAGAGTCAAAATCTGTTATTTGATTTACAACACAAAATTGTATGTTCCTAAAGAATTGAGTTGTCTTCATTACATTCTCTCAAAAATATTGTTTTGGCATATCAAACTTTGATTGAATTTAGACTTAGATGTCTGTTATTATTTCTAACTCCAAAACTTGGCATGCTGATAGTAATTCACTCTATGATGTTTCAAATTGGGTGTTATGAGTAAGACCAATGTTCTAAATGAATCATTGTAGATTGTTTTGGAATATTCATGTGGACTTAGACATTCTGACTATACAATTGCAGATCATGCTTTCTATGCTTTCAACAATTACTATCTAAGGAATAGTGCAACACTTAGAAATTATGGTTTTTGTGATAATGTAGTCATTACTTTGTGGACTTTAATGTGATTGGTTGGCTTTTAGGAGATTGACAATCGTAGGTCAAGATGATATCTTTGTGCACTTATAACTTGAAATTTGGAAGTAAGATAATCTAAATCCATCTTTGTATCTTAGTTATGCCTAAGTTCTAGTGACAACTAGTGATGGAAGCATGTGGATTTCTATTAGAGAAATGAAAGTCAAGTTATATTGTTAGATATAATCATTAACTATGTTGAGTTGTTAGAGAATGATTGATTGTTCCTTCATTGGGAATCTTATGATCTAATAACTTGTAGTCGGAAGAAGATGTAGGTGTCATAGCCTCGTTATGAAATTCCAAGTCATATACTTATTTTTTTGATCCTCAGGTTGGCAAGATCAAAGCTCTGATACCAATTGTAATGTCTTCTTTTGGGATATTCCTAATTTTAGGCTTGCAAAACAATAATAATCACTAAAAAATGATATTAGTAATAACGAGTATCAACTTTACGGCAACATTCAAATTAATACATGAAATATCATAATATTGAGAGAAATACACCATAGCTAAAACATCACAATAGTTAGATCTATAGTTCATACCATCATTAACATTTGGACTCAAAATATCTTAACATCATTAATGATTCCAAAGCATATTCCTATAGTCAATCATATTAGGAATTCTATTGAAATGTTTGCAAACCGCAATCTCAAGGATGGTTGTGTCATAACCCCTAATAGACAATTATTATGAAATTTTCCTTATAATATATCTTTCAATTGGCTAAAATTTATTGAATGAATGATTTATTTCTATTGTCATAAGAAACAACTTTATGAATAATAAATTTAATCTTCAAATGTTTTAAACGGCTTTTTGGCTTCTAATCGGGCTTCGCACAAGACATAAGGAAGTCGCATCTATTCCAAACAATCATTACACTTCAGGGGAAAGTTGTGTCTCTCTCGGGAAATTGCCATTTAAGAGACAGGTTTCTGACTCAGTGGAAGATAAGAAGAAATCGTGAGAAAGAAAGGAGGAGGATATCGCACCACTGAAGAAACAAAGATTCAGTTAACAAAAATGACCCAAGAACTCCCGGAAGCAGTCTGGGCATCAACCACGTCTGTCACAGCACAACTGTAAGTCATCATTCACCGTAAATTCTTCAGAGTATTAGAATTAATGTCTTCTAGATGGTTACTGTAGATGTATTGAAATGGATAACCTCTCCATATACGCCAAAATGGTCAGAACGAAATAATCTAGAAATGAAATGATAAACATAATCTGTAGAAATATTGCCATCGAATGAAGACAAGGGTAAGAACGAACCAACCCACAATCAACACAAGTTTAATTAACAATACCATTGAATACTGTCAGTAAAGATATACATAATATTAATTCTCGAAGGACTCACTCCGTATAATAAGTTTTCTTGCTGTACAAATCAAACATATAAAATTTTGTCTAATTAGAAATGGGTAATTAATATTCAATAAACATGAAATCTCAAACAAGTAAATCTTCTTTGACAATCAGGAACAATATATATATATATATATATATATATACTATTGCATGTAATTTGTTCTACAACGATTATTTGTTCTTAATGCTTGCTACTTCTCCATGAAAGATAGAATTCAGGAATAAACTCTCACTTGCTAGCATCAGACTGTGTGTTTGTGGAGGGGAAGAGCTGGTAAATCACCCATTGATGGATGATCCCAAGACGGGTGGAACACCTTGAGGGAGTCCACTTTGAATTGTGTTCACGTGCCCCTTACACAGTAAACCGCCGTCCTATGAGGCTAGGTAAGGAGAGACAAGGCAAGAATCCATTCCAATCAGAAGGAGGAGTCATGATGGGCAATGCAGTTAATTAAGTTGTTCTTAGCATTGTAATCTAAGGAGATTTAATCATATATCATTTGTTTAATTGTTATGAATCATTGTAAATAAATAACTTGCATTATTAGAAAAATAAGATAAATTCTTTATTCTAATCTGTACTTTATATTTCTAGATTAATTTCATAAAGGGGACATTACAGGTTGTCCTTGTATTGGGAGAGCATGGGTGGGTCCTTTTCCATACATCTTGGGGTGGCGTACTTGAGAGGACCCTCAAGCCCAGGAGGACTCATACCGCCTCCCGACTCACGAGTGCTCCATCTCAGGGTGGCGTATTTGAGAAGAGCCTCAAGCCTACAAGCATTCATCCACCTCTCGGTCCACAAACATGGGAGGATCTCAGGTCCACTCCATCCCTCAATCCACCTTGGAGGTGCTCCATCCTCCTTGATCAAGCCCAAGAGCACTCATTCGCCTCCTAGCTCACGAGTCCTCCATCTTGGGGGGGCGTTCTTGATAAGATGCATGAAGTCTGCCTTCCTCAACAAGCCCAAGAGCACTCATACACCTCTTGGTTCACGAGCGCTCCATCTTGGGGTGGCGTGGTTGAGGAAGGAAAGGCCGGTACTTCACCTCTTGTGAACTCGGAAGGTTGATCGGCCTCCCTATTTGCAAAACACTTTTATAAATTGAAAATTGTTTGCTAAAGGAATCTACTATATTCATTGGTAATAAAATATCATTTTGGAATTATGATATATATATATATCATAATTCTCAAACCTATTTCCCAATAATATTCTTGCTGAAAGTAATATTTATTTCCTATAGATATCTTAGATTTCTTATTTGCCTTATATATATATATATATATATCTTAGATTTCTTATTTTCCTTTTATATATATATATATATATATATCATAATTCTCAAACTTACTTCTCAATAATATTCTTGCTGAAAATAATATTTATTTCCAATAGATATCTTATTTTTCTTATTTTTCCTTTTCCAATCACTTTCACTTGATATGATATGCTGAATGATTGTGATTTGATTGATATTTATGGATTGACAAATTAATGTTTGAATGATGTTTGAATGACTTTATACTTGAATGAATTGATGATTGAATGTTTTGATGATTAAATGATTTGAGGGTTGAATAATTTGATGCTTGAATGATTTGATGATTGAATGATTAATGATTGCTTGATTTCTTGATGGATAGATGAGTGATGATTGCTTATTGAATTCCAATGAACTGATTTACCTTTTATATCCATTTCTTGAAGGAGTCACCACCTTTCACAATAAATGAGTCACCATCCTTCATAATAAATGAGTCACCTCCCTTCATAAGAAATGAGTTGCCACCCTTCATGGCTGCCTTTTGAGAATAATACTTTATTTCCAAATTGGTTGATAGATTTATTCCCCATTGATGATTTCTTCACAAGGAAATGATCCCCCCTTTTATATCTTATTATTGAGGGATTCACAAACTTTCACATTTGAAGAGTCACAACCTTTCACATTAGGAGTCACATCCTTTCTCACATCATCACTACTCTTGCAAAGTCACATAAGTTTCTATTCTCAATTGAATTATTGAATGATGTTATGGATCCCTTTCTCGAATGAAATGTTCTCCCTTTTATATCTCAAGTTTGAGGGAGTCACACCTCTTCACCTCAATAGTTAGAACTCTTCATCGTTGCACTTGGAGAATAATAATTTAATTTTAAATAAGTTAATTTGTTAGTGCTTCTGTCTATTACTTGTAATCAGTCCTAATAATTATTATTTTTTCCTTACTTTCCATCTAGATCTACCTTCCTTATATACCTTACCTTGGTCAATGGACACAACTCGTCATATGCTGGTTGACCATTCTTAACAACCTAATCTTTATTTAGTGTCAGTTTGGTGTAATATTAATCATCTTTATTGATTTCTTTTGAAACACAGGCTTCAGACATTTAGGGATAAAATGGGACATTACATAGTTGCATCCATAGCCTTGCTTTCTTCTTAGTATTTATTTTGGAGTGAAAGATTATAGGGGACAAACATTAAATCATTCATCCATTTTTATTCTAATGTTTGCATTTCATATAATATATGTGCTCAATCCTTAAACATACATTGATTGCACTCACAAATAGCTACATTGAGTGTTCTTATCAACATTGTAATAGCTATACTTTAGATCTCATGAATCTAGCTAACAACAAAATAGATGAAATGTAAAACAAATTAACATTTGGAAACATAAATATGCAGCCACATAAAGACAATCATTCAATATACATGCTTACAATTTAGGTGTTGAGAAAGACAACCAGAATGATAGTCTTTCTTCACAGTACTGCTATATCAAATTTGAAGAGTTCCCTAGAATTATTACACTTTCAAAGTTAGACATAGATTGAGCCTTGAACCTCTCTACTAAGGGGTTAAATTTTCTATATTTATTTGAATATGCCTTTATTCATAGTTAATCATCAATAAAGAAATCAATGATCGTACAAAATGGATTTGGGTTATCGTTATGCTGTGTGTGGAGTTGCACGAATTTAATACTGCAACCTGATCTTAAAAATATCTTGCATAGCCTTTATTTTTCTTCCTTACCCCTATATGTGTCTTGAATATCACCTTATCTATGGTCAAGCCTTATGTTCATAGTCCATTAGGGATTCTAGGATTTGGTCATTCACAACGTGAAGGACCTTAGTTAGTGGTTCTAACATTATGGAGTCTTGAGCATCCCTCTGTATATTTGCATTGAATACGACAGACTGACCTCTGATATCGTCTATCTTTCCTTCTATAACATCTTTGTTTCCACTACTGAACAGTGAACATCCTCTTCAAACTTAGCTTTTCTATATCTGGGAGATGTAAAGAGATGAAATGTGTGGTGTGGTAGAGAGTAGCTGGGTAGGCAAGCTTTTCCTTGTTCTGTGTATATGTCTTTATCAAGCTAAGGACTTCTGCATGATGATAAACATATTTGGCTATGGGCTTCACCTTGTGCACAACTGGTTTGACCAACTCAAACCTTGCAAAGTCATCTCACTAATTCCTAAGAATGAGCCAACTTTGATATGGAAAGTCTGTGTCTTGAACTTACTTCTGCAGGCTGTCTTCAACCACATCACCTTATAGAGGGTAGTTACAGTGCCATCAATTTTAACTCTTTGAACTCTATGATCTGGAAGCATATGAATTCTTTGTTTGGAATTTGCTCATGGTATAGCTATGACAAGAACAAATACAACCTAACACACTTAGAAATGAGCCTATTCTATTAATTAAAGAGAACATGTCTTGCTTTCTTGTACTGGCTATGCTCACTTGTGAATTTTGACAATGGAAGAAATTTTAAGTAAGAAACATTTTTATTTCAAATGTAACAATAAAATTGCTATATAGGATGAAGAGCTTCAATCTAGGACTCCTCAACTATTAGCTAAATACTTGAGCCAAACTTTTGGAAATGATCAAGATTGTCTACAAGTATTTCACACTAAATATATATGGTACTCCTTACAATTGCAAATAAAAAGAATCCTTTGACTAGTTGTCAGATGCATAAACTGGACTTTTTTTTCATCGAAGATGCCTGTTGAAGGTTGCTTTCTTTAATCACACTTCTACTTGTGATAAACACTTTCTTGATTGTTGCATGATCAATATTTTTTCTTTACTTGAAGGATGTTCTTCTAGGAGTCAGATAGTTGAAATTTGTTCACAACTCAAAGGATGGTCTTTTGGAAATTTGTGTCAATTTATTACTACTAAGTTGAAAGATGTTCTTTCGGAGACTTGATCAAATTTTGTTTGACTTGGATGGTCTTTTTTTGGCTTAAAAATGGTCCTTTGGGAGTTGTGCAAACTGGAATTTCCCTATTAATGAGAAATAGACTATTGAAAGCTGCTCCACTTGTTGTTGCTTGTAAAACACCAAATCTGCCCAAAAAACGTTTAGTTATTTAATGGGAAAATATTGTGAAGGTTGCTTCAAAGGGATGGTTCTTAGGACTCATTTATATTTTTGGGAATTTGGAAATCTTGGAAAATCTTTATTAGCCTCATACAATAAATAAAGGGAATTTGACATTAAATTTAAATATTTGTGATTTGTTCATGTGATTTTGATTTTAATCATTAGTGTAATGCCAACTAGCTGGCAAATACTGGCCAAAGCTACTCTGAATGGGTACAAGAAGTAGCACATATGGTGGGAGTGTCTAATACATCACCCTCACTTTAGATCTAGAAAAGAATTAAAAACATAAATGAGTATCCCATTGATCGTATTGTAACATTAGAATTCCTGAATAGGCAGGACCGTAGGACCAAAAACAAGGGACAAAAGAATTCTATCAATGGATGAATTTTTTTTTTTATTTGATAAATCCTCTGTCGTTATTGCCAATAACTCTGCAATGGGAAATACAAATGCTATTGGTTACTATTTTTCTAGCATGGCAGCATTAGTAGTGGTTGATCTATTCTGGAAAAAAGCATTTGAACGGCTTGTCTTAATCCCCTTTTTTTTAAAAGTGGTAATGAATTTTAAAAAAATGTTTACCTTTTTTTTTGGGCTCATTTTTACACAGATTGCTAAAGTTTTGTTATGGTTTTGCTCTTTTGAACCCAGGGAATTGAATTTGATTTACACTTTTGGCAACTGTGTCAATGCTGTTTAATGGATTGTTACTACTGTCTAAAATCTTTTATTTCATCAACAAATTATTGCCTCTTGCTCATTATGTTTCTTTTAATTCTAATATCGAGGTTCTGCACAGCCAACATGATTTATTTTGAAAGTTATTATCTGAAAAGAATGATTTCTGAAAGTGCCATTGCCAGCTTATCATTACTGACTACTCCATTTGTCTTGTTTAGAAAAATAACTTTTAATGAATATTTTACTATTTTTTCCTCTAAATCATGGATTTAATCTAAGGTGGCCTTAGTAGTGAGCTAAGCAAGGACTTTTGGAGCCAATGGAATGCCATGTGTAGTAGAAAAGTTGAATTTGCTTTTTTAATGAAAGTTATAAATTTTGGAAATGGATTTAATATGAATTAATTTAAGTATTATTATCATGGAAATAGATTAGAAACAGTCAATTTCCAATTGATCAGAGAAAAATGGATGAATCTCTATGGTGAACATTAGCGAGAAAAACAAATATGCAATACAAAGACCAATGCGGTAATTATAATTTGTATTATTGCAAAACCAAGTTATGGCTACCTCATTGATCAAATAACAATGAAGAAATAACTTGGGTAATTTAAACTTAGGTAAATTGCATATTTTGAGTATATCATATGAAGTTGAGTATAGGATTTTTTTTCTTTTTGCTTTTTCTGTCTTAATAGTTCAATACTCATTGTTGACTCCCCACATGGCCATTGCAGATACAAGAGTGGAGAAAGAGGATGTTAAGAATTATGGTGAGTATATTAAATTCCTTTGTCTAGGCTATGTATTTTCATTATTAAATATTATGTAAAATAGTAGATGTTTTAAATTCCATCCGGAGGTTTTTGAACTTTGAAGTAGTACATTTCTCCCTTTTTGTATTTAGTGACCATGTTAATTGTCTGAAACTAAGCATGCCCACTGCAATGAGATTTACATGGATGGTGATATTGCATTTGCCACCTCATTGCTATTTTCTTATGCACATTTCCTTATTGATTTGTTGGTTGATATGAGCAAAGTTGATACCAAAAGAAAAAATGTATTATGCTTTCCACAAATGATCCAAATTTGTCAATGTTACTGGAGAGGAAATTCAGGCTAACTATTTGTTGGGTTTAAATTAGCACCTCTGGAGTGCTGATTGTAAACGTTCAGCTATTTCAAATGTTTTGCAACACTTCTTCGTTATTTAAAGAGGAGAAGTCCCTCTCTGCTGGGAGCAATGCGTAAGGAAGGGAAATGTTAACTAAAGTTCCTATCTTTTTATGCTTCAGCGGCAGGACACAAGGGTGCACAAACACAATGCGCCGTAGCTAAGCTTTTTCTCTGGTTTCTGCAGATCTCAACTATGACTAACTAGCTTCTATCTATCCAATACCTTCAAGATAAACAGAGCATGAAGGTAAAGGAGCGGGAATGGGATGGTTGGATCACTTGAATTCGCCGTCTCCAGAGAATATGACCGAGGCTCTGAACTCTCGGGTATACACCGGGATAAGGTTGGTACAAACAAACACTCTACACGGTAAACTAGATTTGAGACCTGCCAAGGAGGAGGGACTCCTATCCGAGGTATGGGCTTAGGAAAGAGTTTACTAGAAACAACAAAATCACGATGCCTTGGCCAACGAGCTTGCTAAGGAGGAGGGACTCCTATCCGAAGTATAGCTTGGAAGTCAACACATTAAACAACATCAAACGATAACTGTCAATAACAAATATCCAAGGAGGAGGGACTCCTATCCGAGGAGGGAAATGAGACAACAAGTTATTAGACACAAGACGTAGACATAACTCAAATAAGATGATCAAAACGCAAGCGCCTTCCGATATTCTTCTTCAATGCTTCATCAACGAACTACAAAAGTTGGGAAAGCAAAGGCACGAAATCATGCACAATTACAATCATCCAACGAACTCTCATCCAAGAGTGAACAAGTATCCGCTTTCAAAGCTGTTGGCAACAATGGCGCAGCAATTTTGCATAGCAAGTAAAAGTTAAACAAATAATGAGCCCAAGGCTCTTATTTATAGAACTCAAAGGAGTGGGCAACCCCAAAATCTCCTTGAGTTAATAATGAGTTCTTGCCAATCAATTAGCAAGATTTATTCCTAAAAAGGGGGAACAAGCAGTTAACTGGAAAACTACTTCAGTTAACTGAAAGTACACAAAGAGTCAACTGGAAACTACTTCAGTTGACTGAAAGTAAACTAAAGGTAAACTTTAATGAAAGTATCCCTCCAAAATAGACATCCATATTTAGTGGAGATCTAAGATCTACAAATCATGGAAGCCAATTAGACATCCTTAATCAGTGAGATCTAACAATGCATGATTTTAGGAAAGTGGAGTTAAACTTGGAAAGAAGCATCAAGTTAACTCCAACTACATTTAATATCATCTTGAGTTGACTTGGAAAGAAGCATCAAGTCAAACTCAAGTCTCATAAATGCCACTTGGAGGGTAGGACGTCCTTCCTAGGTGTCTGACACCTCATCATCAATACCTCGTCAAATGCCTTCTTTGATCCGGTGGTTGACTTCTTCCGCCTCCTCGATATTATTCAATGCTTTACGACACGACATCTCTTCTTTAAGCGAAGCTATTGTTTTGCAACTTTGGCTGCTCGCGGTTTGAAATGATCTCTTCAAGTACCGGCAAGTCAAGGTGCTTACTACCACGCTGAGATAAAAAATATTGGTCCTTCACGTTTAAGATCAGCTTCTTTCTATTTCTTCGTCTGTGAAAGTAATTACCGGCAGTTCCCACCGAGCGGTATTTATTCTTTTCAAAGATAAAGATCCGTAGACTGCTGATGATGTCCGTTTGCTCTCCAACAATGTGTGTAAGATCTGGTTGGAGAGTTGCTGGTGCAAGGTCTAGTTGTTCAATTGGAGTCCAAGGACGCCAAATTGTCATTTTGTGAAGAAGAACTCGCCTGTTGACTGTAAACACGGACGTGTTCGTATTAACCTCCGAAGTTCCCCAAAAATAGCTACCGGCCGGTAGCATTTTTCCTCGAAAATTGGCAATACGGGTTTTGTCGTGTTTCAATGTCAACAAACCAGCCTCTAATTTGATTCAAACTTTTTCGAAAACCTCAAAATAGCAAGGGCATGCTGATTTTCGAAATTTACAGATGGGTTCTTCCGAAAATTATGCCGGATCTACCAGCCTGATCCGGACCGGATGTAGCCTCACCTTTTGAAAATGTGCAAGAAAACCAAAGACAAGAAGAGAGGAAGCATGCGATGGATTGGAAGTTTTATCCGGATTCTTCCTCGAGAAAACTGGCTCAATCCAACCTCGATTAGTAATCTTCTTTCGCCTTAGATCCGCAAGAAATATCGAAGAACGGATGAAAACCTTTGGCCGATCTATAAAATGGCGGCCCTGAGAGCTTGTGTGTAGTCGTTTCTGATCATCAACCCGCGAACAAATAATGAAGTAGGACGCTTCACCTTTGATTACATATAGACTCAAGCCTTAGATCCACAAGTTTGGGGACCTAACTCACTATCAAAAGTGATTTTGGCTTGATCTAAAGTTCAAAAAGGTGATTTCCACTGATTGTGGAGTGTTTTAGCCAAGTTTTGCTCAAAATATCTTGACTTTAGTCAACAACTTGACTTTTGACTTCTTCAAGGCGTCCCTTTTGATTTTTGCAAGTTTTTTATTATTTTCTCTCCTGAACAGCCTCAGTTTGATCTTGAATCTGGCGTTATCTGTTGATCCTGAGATGTTGTGAACACATTCACTGCGGAGCTGGATCCAAACTGAAGAGAAGTGCCTGGGAGAGATGATGATGAAAAGCTGAGTTTAGGGCTTCAACAAAATGGGCGCCTTTCCCAAGAAAAGGCGCTTTTGCTTATGCCTTAGTGATTTTTTAATCTTCGTTCTTCAGCTTTTTGAAATGACCTCTCGTGCCTTGATCTCGATTTTCGCTGACCGGAGAGTCGATGATTTCGCTTTTGATGTCTCATCGTGTACCTACCGCTTCGCCAAAAAATGATCGACTGCCTTCGTGAAAACCTCGATTTCAAATTTTAGGGTTCTTTATCCAAGGGCTTTTCCTCCTGAAAAGGGCTTTTGCTTTTAGCCCTCGATTATTTTATCCGGGATAAGTTGTTTACTTTGATCCGGGATATCCGATCGCCTCGTCAGTGTTGATGCTGCGCCATGCTTCTCCGGTGATCTACTTGGGTCAGAAAGATCCCTGAAGCCTTTTGTCATTTATCAAAGATTCCGAGGTCGTAAGAAGAAGTGGGCTCTTTCTTTGGAAAAAGGCTCTTTTCCTTAGAACTCTTTGTCACAACCCGGTGGTTTCGATATTTTCCTCAACTCCATTTTTGCTTCACGTACCTTACCGTGATCTATTCACCTGATGATTCTCGATGTTTGTTTCAATCGGGCGGTTTCTAGCAATCAAACGCTTATAATGATCGCTGGATGATCTTTTTATCAACGATTTGACCTCAAAGATATCTTTTGTGCGCCCCTCACAGTGCCTCTCAAAGATGTGAACTTGTTTCTCCTTCATAACGTTTTTCCAGTTAAATGTTCTCGGCGCTTTTAATTCTCGTGAAAACTCCTCCTCATCGGGTGATCACCATTTCTTCATGTCTCTACGCTCATCGCGGTATGGATGTTTCTTGGGAAATGACTAAGGCATTTGGATCAAGATAGCCTCCTTCAAGCATATGCAGCATTCTCCGTGACTTAGTCAATTTTCAGCATTTTCATTTTTTTGAAAATCCCAGACTTAGTCAATTTTCAGCATTTTTCATTTTGAAAATCCCCTTCATCAAACAACATCATTTTTGACCTTTTCCGCCATGGTTGTGTCGTTGAAGCTTTCGAAGGTTAGCTTTCAGCACCTGGTACTGGCCAATCTGCCATTAATGGCTGCGGAGCTCCTAACTTTGTTCCTGAAAAATAGAAATAGACCCACCAGAGTAAAACTTATCTTTTGATGATTCTGACTTGACCGATGTGATCGTGAAGCCTTTTAATCCTATCAAAATCATTTTCAATCATTTTTGGGAAGGTCCTATTTTCGGGGGTTTCCCTGAAAATAGGGGCGAAAAACCCTAATTTTCAAATTTTCAAAATTTTGCACGTGTGTTCCTTGACAAAAACCCACCAAGATTCTATGATTGGTTTGACCTAAAACAGAATTTACATGGCATTTTAACAAGATTTAGCACAATTTACATAGAATGCCAAAAAATTTATTTGGGGTACAACACTATTATAAGCAATTCAATGCATTTTACTTATTGCACGTGTACTTTTGAGTAGTATCCTTGTTAATATTTTATTGCTTCCTAAATCTGTTCTTGATAAGGGAGTTATCAAATTCACATGTAATCTGTTCAATAATGAAGCCTCAAGAAGGAAGCTTAAGATTAATATTGTAATTTTTAGCCTGAAGTATGGAACATATTGTACACAGTTCTTATTTGATAGGATAATTTCACTAGATGCATGGTAAAAAGGGTAGATGGATTGTGTATCATTGCATCTTAGCTTACCATGTGGTATATATGTTTACGGCATGTGACATTCCTTCATAGTGCAAGGTGATATTATTCTCCAGCTAGTAGCATCCTTTGTTGTCCCTGTTTTCGCTTTGTTAATCAACACTCTCTCAACCCAAAGTTCTGAATTTATTTAATTTTAGTGTGGAAGTTTACTTTATCAAGGTCTCCCATTGTTACTAGAAAATGTTTTCTAAGTTATGGCTCAAAGGAGAATATAAAATATCTTTTTGTTATAGGTGTGGCTCAATTATTCGTTCACAACTACACATGCATGAATTCGAAAAGCAACAGCACCTTTTAGGGAAAATGGCTCATAGACATTCCAAGAAACACATGGGAGTGCTGGGCCCTTTTCCACTAAAGGGCACACATTGACCAAGAAAACTATGATAAGCACCAATAAATGATCACTTAAACCCATATCAATATCACTGCCAACCTGGATGCTCTTACTGCTTTATTTTGTTCATTTATGCCACAAAATGATGTGCTAAATTGCTAATCATTTAAGGTCTCCTTCAGATTCCCTTCTACTTTTTTGCCTTAATTCTCTTCTAGAGCAAATGCTTTAAATGGAAATCATTTATATTTGTTGCTATTGTAGCAAGGAAAACGACCTAGATGGCTGTGGGTTAAATAGGGAAGCATATTTCTTAGTTCATATTGCACCTAGGAAGGTAGTGTTGTGATGCTAAAGGTTAGCTTTATTAAAATATGGCATCCTCACCCCAATGAATGATGACTTTTTGTCTTTTTTCATTATAATTAAGTTTAATGATATAAGAAATTCATACCATGTCTTTTATGTAAATATGTTGTGTTTACGACGGATTATGGTGATGTTCTGATGGTTGGGGACTGTTTGATGAACATTAGATATGGATCACACTAGATGACCACCTAGATAAGATATTGTAGTTCCATGTTTATTGTTGCACGTCTTCAGAATAAAGTTGAATTTAATCTGGGTATGTGCGGGCAATCTGTCTGTCTGTCTGTCTGTCTGTCCTCTACTTCCATTAACTGCATTTTAGCATCTCTTTTTATCATTGTTGATGCTAGTGCTCCAATCCCTAATTCAGCGTGGTTTGTGCTTGACGCTATGCAATTCATACTGGAGATTTTGCAATTTCTTGCTCATGCAGTCAATTTCCCTTTGCAAATTTAACATTTCTGCTTCAAAGTGGTCTTCGATCCACTGTTCATCACGTTCTGCTATTTTATTCCCAGATTGTTCATTTTCACTGCATCTGGTTTGCAATTTACTTACTGATTAGAAGTGTTAAATCTTTTACCCACAGGATCTGTATTTTTGCTTTGGGCCTGAAGAGTTGGATTATTCCCATTAAATCATCTTCTTTCCTACAATATATCATTTTATTTGTAAATTTGTAGAGTGGGAGCATTTGTTTTTCATTGCATTATGTAATGTTAGTTTTAAATGCACTATCCTGTGACTTGTTAGGATGTTACTATTACAACATTACTAGAATTGTTTACTGTCTGATCATTTTAACTAAGAGCTTGTAATCACCCAGTACATTCTCAGCATCTAATTTCATGATAAGTTACAACCTCTTTGAACAATGTCAATGTGGCTAATACATCTTGCATACAGCTATACCATGTGCAAAAGAGAAATCTTCATTGTCTCTTGGGTTAATTACAAATGCTTCAACCCTAACATCAAAGAGAGAGAGAGAGATAGGAGGAAGATGTGGATGTGGCTGTGCAGGGAGGGAGGGAGGAAAAGAGATGTGGATGTGAATGTGTTTACATTTAATTACACCTATGATTCAAGCATTCAGGTGCTAACAATGCCCTCAGGAAAACCAATGGATATCCAATGTTGTCCTTATATCTCAGGGCAACCTTGACATCAGAGAGAGAGAGAGAGAGAGAGAGAGAGAGAGAGAGGTGCATGAGGATGTGCTTACATTTAATTACACCTATGATTCAAGTGTTGAGTTGCTGACCATGCCGTCAGGAAAACTGTTGGATATCCAATGTCACCTTTATATCTTGGGGCCTTAAAGGTCTGTCCTCTGGGTTTCCATTACTGAATATCTTTATATCTCGGGGCCTTAAAGATCTGTCCTCTCAGTATCCATTACTGAAGGATAATGCCCTCCAAGTATGTAGCTTGTTAATTGACCTATTAACTCTAGCTTCTATATAATTTTCAAACACCTTATTAATTTTTCTTTCAATTTGTGACTGGCATGAACACACTATCCAAAATGTGGAATGTAAATACAACTGTTAAAGGGTTTAAAGTGTTTACTTATTTATAATGGCAATTACAAGACTAGGATTTATTCAAGCGGTTTATTCATTTCAAGACTTTGGAGACTGTAGATAGAGTAGATCACTAATGTATTTGCACTGGATTATACCCTTTTTTTCTAAGGGTACGTGGGGACCTTATAGGCCTCAGTTTCATCCTGGGCAATGTTTTAGAACAGCTTGCCTTAACTCAACAGGGCTTGTTGGGTGAAACCTGCCGGGGTTCCAACCCATGATTTCAACCCTTACTAGTTGGTTTGGTAAGATAGATGTTACACTGGATGATACTGAATGTTAAAATAATTAAATAAGCTATTTAATTTCAGAGGAGTGCAAACATTTTAGTTTTATTGAACAATTTCATTGAAATAAAATTCAAGTGAATTCATACTGAATCGCACAGATTTCTTCTACAGTGGCAATTATTATGTAGTTTTTGCTGTGCCTGATGGTATGTTCTGTGTTTTTTAACTGTTCAGTGGCCAGGGGCAGAAAGCGGAAAGGTGATTCTGGAGCTGAGGTATGTGTGGCTTGGCATGATGGAAAATATGATTGGTTCAAGTTAAATACAAAAAATTCTCTCTCAATAAACTAGTTTGGATTCCATTAGCACATATATGATTTAGGGATTTGGATAAATAAAACATCAAATTAATGAAGATTATAAAATATTCCATGAACATGAAATGCTAGCTCATGTGTTCATCAATAATTACTAATTATAGGAGCTGTTAATGTTTTAACTGTAATATTCTCTATTGCTGGTTTGGGTTTCAGCAGTTCACCAATTATTTTTTCCCAGGTCTGTACAATATATTCAGGCTTATATATACGTGTGTGCGTGCGCATGCACATGAATGCGCACACACACATGTGAATGCTGATGTAAGCATTTTGGGTAAGAGTCTCTGACACTGAAACCTGATTTAAAATAAAAAAGCATTAAAAACTGGGACAAATTTACATACCGATAAAGTGTTTCAGTTTGAGTTTCTGCAGGGAATAACTATTGTTATCCAATTTTTTAACACAGCCATCTGACTCCCCCAAATTTTTACCACAGCCATCTACACAACATTCCTCTTTCTTTGGTAACATCAATCACCTCCTTCATGTACTCCACTAAACACCTATGCTCCCCTAAGTTTCAGGGACAGGGACAGCGGGACATGTTTCCGGTACGGGGGTATTTTTGGGCCATTTTTTAGGGGACGGCAGGGGACAGTTTAAAAAAATAGGGAAATTTTTAAAAATATAGACAAATTTCAAATATTCATATCATAACATTGATAAAGCATTCAGCATAAACATTATAGAAGATTAATACATAACATTAGACTTGAATTGAAATTTCACATGAGAATTGACAAACAAATTAAAGAAATTCAAATGCTTTCATTGTCTATGTACAGACATATTATATAAGAATTATAACAAATACATACATATTATATAAGAATTATAACAAAATGCCTGTGTTAGTTTTTATGATCAGATATAAAACTCAGAATTTAATTTAAAATCAGACACATAAACACAGCATATACCCTGGGAAAACCCTCCACTTGAGGGAGAAAAACCCAGCAACAATAAATCACTTATATATTGAATATAGAGCAAAAGTCTTCTTTACAATGAGGCCAATTATGAGGCCAAGTAATGGCACCACAACCTGATGCTAACACAGAAATAATATAATGCTTCTTGCTGATGATAAACTCAGTCTCCTTCAATATATTGATCTGCACTTTGATGGACTTTTTCTTACACCAACTCACACTTATGAGTATGGAATGAACAAGTGAATATGAATGAATCAAGGATTGAACAGCATCTTCTATTTATACTATTTGATTGAGGAAGACTTCAAAGGATGCGTCTCTTCAAGGTATAAGGTTGGCCACAAATGAAGTGAAATGTCTCTTCAATAAAATCGCTGATTAGGAAGGGTCTGAAGAGCACAAAGATATACTGAGAGGGGGGGGAGGAGGTGAATCAGTATATCAACAAACTTTTACCCTTTACAACCTTTATCAACTTCATACTCTAACACAACTCAACTATGCAAGAATATCACAATACGAACAAGTTGACACCAGCAATTGTACTTTATAAATTATGTAAGCTTTTACAATGAATGTAGGCACCAACCTACTTGAATCACCAAATATGTAGTTTAGTAGGCACCAACCTACAAAGAGCACCAACCCTTAATTCTGATTTAGTAGGCACCAACCTACAAGGAGCATCAACCCCTAATGCTGATTTAGTAGGCACCAACCTACAAGGAGCATCAACCCCTAATGTTCGTAGGCACCAACCTACAAGGAGGCTCCAACCCCACTTGCCAAGCACCTACTTAGCAAAGATAGAATTATCAAGAATAATACTCCACCTTTAATGTTGCTTCATCAACGGATGATGGACAATTCTGCTCAAAACACTCTTCCTCTTGAATCCCACTCTTATACTTCTTGAAAGATATTCACACAAATCAGCTTATGATGAATTTACCTTTCTTCCACATCCAAATCTGTCTTTTAATTCTCTTCATACAAAATCTGCTCAACAGTACAATTTGTCTTACCTCTGCAATAGATGATGTTAATGATTTACTTTATGATGAAATCATCAAATCTGCATTATACTCTTCTTCCCAAATCTTTACTTATTCTTGTTCACCAATCTGTTTTAATTGATGCATCATATATGTCTTATTCACAAATCACTTTGTAGCATTACACTGATATCTGCCTTCAATCCACTTTAATTCTGCCTCAAGCCTGCTTGTATTTGATGATATAACTGTTATTACACACAGCATACACACTTCCTCAAATCTGCTACTGCATTTATTAATAATTTTCCATTATTATTTTTCCAGAATCTGCTTATGTCTCAATGAAATAGCATTTATTCCCACAGCACAACTCACTACATCTGATTGTGTTTCAGAGATAGAACATTTGTTCCAAAACACACTCCTACGTTCTAATGATATAACATTTATTTTCATACAGCCACTCTCTACATTCTTCAGATAAATCTCAATTTTCTCACGTACACTCTACATATTTATACCTTTTCTTTGATCTTTAAGAGAGGCGTCCCTATTGAAGGAATGTGTCTATTGTTTAATAAAAAACAACTCTTCATAAGCTTGTGCCTCTTCCATACAAATCATAACCTTTCATTAATATATTTCCTTAATAGATTTCAAGGATCGTACCACTTTGTTATCAAACAGCACCTCGATATTCATGATTTATTTAATACAAGTCTTTGTCTAACATCCTTTTGTCTTTTATGGGCACCACTTTATTTGATCGAACATCTTCTAATATTCTTTAGAATCGTAGCCTTTTGTTTTAAAAGAAACTTTTAATCGCACCTTTTTATTTTCGTCCTTTTCTGTATTTCGTCTTATTCTATTTGCTTTTTAGTTTTGTCTCATTCATGCCCAGCGCTCCTTATAGTCTTTCAATTTCTGAATCGTTGTTCTCTCTTTTTTTCTTTTTCATTTTTTGTTTTATTTTTATTTTTTATTTTTTTATTTCGTCTTTTTCTTATTTTGTCTTATTCTACTTTGACTTTTTTCTGTTTTTATCTTTTCTGTTTTTTCTACGTTTGTCTTCTAGGCTGTCTTTAATCACTGTCATTTTAAACATATCATTTAAATCACTGCTGTATTCTCTACTCATCAAATCTGAGCAATTGTGACAGGTCTTCAGATATCAGATTCACGAGCCTCTGTCAATGGATCACTTTATTGACATCAATGATATTTACATCTTGCATTCAATGTGCATTCAAATTCAATGTGCATTTAATGATATTGCTATGTTGACAACCATTTCCTATACTCTCATTTGTTCATCAATCATGACTACCTTCTTGTCATCAATGATGTTCAATCTCACCAACAATCTCGGTCTTTCACATTAAATACAACAACTCTTTGTTTATGTACCTTCTTGACATCAATGACAACATGTGTATGCACCTTTGACATCAATGACAACATTTCCAACAGGGTCGACCTCAATGAACAATTATGAATTGACAAATAAATAAAATATTATTTAATATACTAGTGACATGTCTCTCCATCATCGGATGTCTCAATAAAATAAATAGCTGATAGGCTATATGCAATTTTATGACGTGAATCGAGGCTGGAAGGATGAGCCTGAAGCTGCTATAACATCAACACTCCCTCTTAGCTAGGGAGGAATACTTCTAGCTGTATAAGACATATCACCTCATTGTGATGTCAACCACCATGGCTACTCCCATATGTGGAAAAGGAACATATCACCTCATCGTGATATCAACCACCATGGCTACTCCCATGTATAGTAAATGTGCACAAGTGCCCATCATGGAATCACTCAACGTGATGTCGTCATCTCATCATGACGTTCACCATGGCTACTCCTAGAGGGTGAAAAGCACAAGTACAAGAAATTCATCACGGACTCTCTCCTGTGATGTTGTCATGGAGTCACTCAACATTACATCCACCATGGCTACTCCTAGAGGGTGGAAACAAGGGCTTTCACCTCAAATTTCACAGAAAAGATGACAAAACAAGGGCTATTAATTCCTCAAATCTCTCTCACGAGAAATGCATTAACAAGGGCTGCACTCTCAAATCTCTCCCTACAAAAAGAAATGGGGAGTTAAAGATCATCGGGATGTCGAGATTCCTCTTAGCTAGGGGCTTCATTCTCCACCATACCAAGCTTGTCTCAAAAGTACACAAACTTTATTCGAGAGAGTTTCTAGTGGAGAATACCACGGCCTACTCATCAGTGCTAATGTATTTCAACTGGATAACTTTCCTCAATACCATATCTTTGATGTAGTGGTATTTGATCTCAACATGTTTTGTTCTGTCATGAAACACTGGGTTGACAAAAAGCTTCACACAACTTTGATTATCACAATGAATGATAGTCGGCTCCAATGATTGTCCAATCAATCCTGCAAGGAGCTTTCGAAGCTACACTACTTTTCGAGCTACAACACAAGCTGCAATATACTCGGCCTCTGCGGTGCTTAGTGCCACTAAAGACTGCTTCCTGCTACACCAGGAGATCATCGCAGATCCCAAACTAAAGCAACATCCAGAGGTGCTCTTCCGATCAGCTACACACCCTGCCCAATCAGAATCAAAAAATCTTTGCAGCTTTAGGTCCACACTGGAAGAATATCTCAAGCCATACCCAACTGTGCCACGCAAGTATCTTAGGATATGTTTTGCTGCAATTAGATGTATTTGCCTTGGTTCACACATGAATTGACTAAGTGCACTCACTGCATAGCAAATATCTGGTCTAGTATTGACTAGATACATCAATGATCCAATCAACTGCCTGTACATAGTAGGATCCACCGGATCAGAACTAGCTGCAGACTCTTTTAGCTTCTGCAAATTGGTTTCCATCAGTGTAGACATGGATTTCAATCCATCATACCAAATCTCTTCAAGATGTCTATTGTATACTTCCTTTGACTCAGAATGATCTCATTAGGCCTTTGCCATACTTCTAAACCAAGGAAGTAATGCATGTATCTAAGATCCTTCATTTCAAATTTAGAAGCTAACTCCTTCTTGCATTTGATAATGAGGTGTTCTTCTCCAGTAAGAAATAGATCATCAACATAAAGAACCAAGATCAATGCCTCACCATCAATTACCTTGAAGTACAGGTTTGAATCAGCATCATTCTTGGAAAAGCCCAAGCTCATTAGGTATCGATCAATCCTCTCATACCAAGCACGAGGAGCCTGCTTAAGGCCGTACAAAGCCTTCTTCAGCTTGCAAACATGTGACTCCTTCCCATGAACCTCAAAGCCATCAGGTTACTCAATATATACCTCTTCCTTGATTACACCCTTCAGAAATGTTGTCTTCACGTCCATCTGGTGTATCTTCCATCCTTTAGATGCTGCAATAGCAATGATGGTCCTGACGGATGTATAACGAGCAACTAGAGCAAAGGTTTCCTCATAGTCTACTCCCTCTTTTGGAGAGAATCCTCTAGCCACAAACCTAGCCTTGTACTTCTCGATGCTCCCATTAGCCGCATGCTTGATCTTGAAGAGCCACTTAGAAGG
>VDFB02111524.1:0-25004 GCA_007258455.2 Sequoia sempervirens | reverse complement strand
TTGTGTTTGTTGGACGTTCTTGTAAAATAACTTGGCGAATACTTGCTTTGTTAGGTACGTCCTAGCAAGGTTTTCGTATGTCAAGTGTGAACAAGAATACTCCTATCTATTTTTTGAGACAAATTCCATCGCACTAGGTACAACGCCATCCTAGTTCTTTATACCTTGATGCATCGTATCTATGTGTGTTATCAAACATAAGATAAGTAGCCCTTTTAAAATCCCAATCCTTGATAAGCAAATCATCCATCTATCATCATCATCTCTAATAAAGTCTCGTCAGATCATGGACTTGTTGGATCCTCTTATCATCATCTCATTTCTTCTTTCTTCTCTCTGTGCTAACATAACATCCATCATGCATCCATCATGCATCCACAAACCCAGCATGCCACATATCATTCATATCATACATAATAGGAAACATCGATCATTTCACATGCATTGCATTTACATGTTCATCATCATAATATAGATTTGTTAGTCTAAGCATCTCATAAAATCATACATTTGCATAATCATATAGGCATCATCCATCTCATCCATCTCACATCATATCATCATTTAAGTTGTTTAGGAGAATATAGATTGGTTATTCTAAGCATCTTAAAATCATCTCATTTGCATCATCATCCATAACCATCCATTTTGAACCTCTTTATCGCGAGATTGACCTTCAAACAGAATATTTTCGCTCAATCTCTCGAGGGGGCAATGTACTAGTGTACTTCCTGCAGGGTCATCTGAAAAAATTAGAAAATTTTTGAATTTTGATCGCGGCAAGTTTATTCTTTGAACCAACGCAGCAAGCACATTGCTTCAAAGAGGGGCAAAATGGAGACATGCAAAATTAGCATCATGCATTTAATTAGGTCCATTCATCAAGTAAAATTAGTTCACCTTCATCCATTCATCAGGTAAATTAAACTCATTAATTTCATTCCTAAGGTTATTCATTTAAATTAAATAAATCAAACATCAACCTTTTAATTAAATAAACCAAACTTTATTTAATCGAAATCTCAAAATGCATTTTCCATCCTTTTTTATTTAAATAAATCAAATATTCAAGTCAAAGGGGTCAAAATCACCTAATCATCACCTAAGCTAATCTAATCCTTATTAACCTAACCTAACCACCCATCATAGCCTCTAGATTTTTCCACTTGCGCCAATAAATCATTTTAACTCATTTATAAGTTCATCATTTTCCCTCAATAAAGCACCTTTTTAGAATATTCCCTCAAGTTTGAAAATGAAGACAAGTTGACTTGTCCCTTCCAACATTGCAATAACTTCTCTATTTCATGTCCCCCACTCAACATTTATTTCACAAATTCAAATTTGAATCTCCCTCTCTTGGGAACATTGGCCAAAATGTGTTCATCCTCCAACCTATCACAAGTTGACAAGTGGCCTCTTTTCATTGGCTTGTTTTTAGTCCCACATCCTCCATGTTTGGCATTCTTTCAACTTGAGAATCTATAAATAAGGATCATCTCCATTGGTTTAATCCTCCACAACTTGATCCACAAAGCTTATGCAAATTCACTCTCTTAAACTGAGAACTGGTTTTGTCCACCATCATTTGCAACATCAAGCTTGTCAAGGGTTGGGAAAGGGCTAATTTTCACATCAAAGTAGCACCAATCCAATATGGGATACATATACTTCATGTTTTTCTTTGTATGCTTTTATTTATCTTGTTATTTGATGGCATTTTAAAACATGTTAGATTATCTCATATGAATGTTGATTGTTAGCTTTGTTTTAAAATACTAATCATGCTTTGTGTGTGTTAGGATTTTAACCAAAATGCATATTTTCACATCCACTAGTTCCTACATGCAGCATGGATCAGGAGCTGGTGTCTTCTTCATCACCTCACAGGGGGACTATATACCTAGATCCTATACATTGAAATTTCCCTGCACTAACAACATTGTAGAATATGAGGCTTTAACCATAGGTCTCAGAATAACAATGCAATGGCACATCATAGCCCTCAGAGTATATGGAGACTCCAGCTAATAATAAATCAAGTGAATAGTGAATACCAAACAAAGCATGATAAACTAACTCCATACAAAAAGTTTGTAGATATCCTCAAAGAATCATTCATTGATATCACATTTGAGCAGATTCCTAGAGAAAACAATAGAGCAGTAGATGCCATGGAAATGATTAGATCCCTATTAGACATCCCTCGCAACATCTCAAGACATGAATTCTTGGTAGAGCAGCTTCTTGTGCCCGCATTTGAGGTACGAGAATCAGAATTTGTGGGAAAAATCGTTGGTCTCAGTGATCATTGGTACCATGACATTTATACCTACTTGCGAATAGGGGTCCTACCTGTTGACTTACCCTCAAGCCTAAAAAGAACCTTTTTCAAGAAATCATCTTGATTTGTCATCCTAGGAAATACCCTTTACTGTAGGAGCATAGAAGGAACCCTACTACATTGTTTAAATGTTGAGGAGGCATTGACCACTTTAACTAAGGTGCATAACGGTATTTGTGGTTCACACTCGAGTGGAATGACCTTGGCCAAGAAATTGATAAGTATGGGGTATTATTGGCCTACAATAGAAAGAGAAGCACATGACTATGTCAAAAGGTTCCTACAATGTCAGTAGCATGTGGGCCTCATCCATGCTCTAGTCCAAGAACTTCATCGCATCATCACACCATGGCCCTTTTCATAGTGGGGACTCGATATCATTGGAAAAACCACTCCCACCTCATCTAATGGCCACAAATTCATCATAACCACCACTGATTACTTTACCAAGTGGGTGGAAGCCATCCCCATGACATACATCACTAGAAAGTAGATATCAAAGTTCATCTTGAACTACTTAATATGTCGATACGGTGTTCCCCAAGCTATTATCTCAGATAATGGGACACCTTGCAAGAATCAATATGTTTGTGACTTATGTGAAAAATTCAAAATCCAACATCACTTTTCCACTCTGTATTATCCCCAAGGAAATGGCCAAGCAAAAGCTACCAATAAAACCATTCTAAAAATCCTCAAAAAGATTGTCAATGATGCAAGTCATGACTGGAATTTGCAGCTAAATCCTACCCTTTGGGCCTATCGAACCAGCATTCACACACCAACAAGTGCCACTCCCTTCTCCGTGGTCTATGGATCAAAGGAAATATTACCCACTGATATCAAGCTCCTGTCACTGAGAATATCACTGCAAAACATCATCACAAATGAAGAATACTGACTATCAAGACTGAATGAGCTAGAGCTACTGGATGAGCAATGTATGGACGCTTTAAATCATTTGTAATTCTATCAAAATAGACTCAAGATGATCTATAACAATAAGATCATAAGCAAGGCTTTCCAAGTCAGAGAACTAGTTCTAAAAGAGAATTAGAAAAATGTCCCAAATCCAAATAGCAAAGGAAAGTTTGAACCCGACTAGTTGGGACCATTTGTTATCACAATGAGCTATAAGTCGAGGGCATATCAGTTATCAACACCTAAAGGGGAACCTCTGTAGGAGCCCATGAACAGCTCCCATCTCAAAAAGTTTTATGCCTAATATTTCAAGGTATAGAACCAAAAAATCATAAAATGTCCTGAAAAAATAGTTACCTTGATGAAAACCTAACAAACAAGTGTCTTGGTGACAACACAAAAAGAAAAAAAGAAAAAACTAAAAAAAGAATCAAAAACAATAAAGAGAAAAATAGTCCTCTAGTGAAAACTGCTTCGGTGGCACTTTGGGCAAGTACCTTGGTGAAAACCTAGAAAATAAGTGCCTTATGTAAATAAGCACTTTCCATCCACCAAGATCTTCACGTCTTGTTTTGCATCATCCACCCATTACGCTTTCATCATCCATCACATTCCATATCTCCATCCATCATCCGTTTGGCATCTGCATCATAGCTTGGTCCTATGTTTGTGTCATGATCCCTCCTAGTACTACTCAGCCCATGCTCAAAGTTAGTTTGTACTACCTTTATCGGAATAGACTATTGCATCATGTTGGGGGCATGTTCTCATCAGATCGGATTCGTGTATATTCCAATAACCTCTCGATGATGTCCAAACAAAAGGATTTAGAGAGACAGGAATGGGGCAATGATCATTATCTTTTTATCTGATGTGCTTGTTGGATGTTCTTGTAATATAACCTCGGTCATGCATGCTTTATTTGGGTGAGGCAAGGGTTTTTTAGGTGCCTTGTTGACCACATAGGAAGGCTTTCTTTTCTATGTTTTGGTCTGAGATATTTGAAATATTTGAACTGCATTTTAAATGAGGTTTTGTATGTTAGGTGTGAACAGGAGTAATCCTATCTAATTGTCTATTCAAACTCCATCACACTAAGTGCAACGCCATCCTGGTTCTTTATACCTTGATGCATTGTGCTTATGTGTGTTGTCAAGCATAAGGTAAGTGACCCTTTTAAAGTCCCAATTCTTGATAAGTGAATCATCCATCTCTCATCATCATCGACTCATGTCTTGTTGGAATCTCTTGCTTTCTTCTATCTCTTTTCCACTCTAACATCATCATGATCAAGTAATCACCATCACCAATGCATCTATCTTGCATCCTCAAACCATCAACATATTGTAAATCATATCATATCATATAGGAAACACTAATCATCTCATATTCATTTTAATCATCGTTATATAGATATGTTAGTCTAAGCATCTCATAAAACCATACATTTGCATAAAACATCCATTGCATAATCATATAGGCATCATCACATCATATCATCATTTAAGTTGTTTAGGATAATATAGATTGGTTATTCTAAGCATCTTAAAACCATCTCATTTGCATCATCATCATAACCATCCATATGTCCATCTTGAACCTATTTATCGCAAGATTGGCCCTCAAATCAAATCTTTTCACTCAATCTCTTGAGGGGGAAATATACCAGTATACTTCTTTCCACTGGGGCATCTGAAAAAATCAGAATTTTTTTTAAATTTTGATCACGGTAAGTTTATTCTTTGAACCAACTCAACAAGTACATTGCTTCAAAGAGGGGGAAAATGTAGACATGCAAAATTGGCATCATGCATTTAATTAAGTCATATTGGTCCATTCATCAAATAAATCAAGTTTATTTGATTAATCTCTAAAGTCCTCCATTTAAATTAAATAAATTCATCTTTAACACTATCATCCCCTTTAGCTAAATAAATCAAAATATTTATTTAACTAAGTCTAAATCATTTTCCATCTCCTTTTGATTTATTTTAATCCATAAACCTAAATCAAATAGGTCAAATCACCTAACCTCCTCTTAAGTTAACCAAATCATGATTAAGGTTAAATCTAATGCATGTCACATCCTCTATCTTTTCCCACTTGCACAAATAAATCAATTTAATTCATTTATTAAATCTTCATTTTCTCTCAACAAGGCATAAAAATGGAATATTCCTCCATTTCAAATCTCCCTCCAAGTGGGATGAGTCCTTCCAACAAGGAATTTATTTCACCTTACAAGTCCTTTTGCATTAAGCCAAGTGGCCATTACTCCATTTGACTCTCCCTCCACCTTGTCATTTCAACATTTTCAAATTTCAAATATATGCATTTATGGGAACATTCATCAAAATGTGCACATCCTTGGCCCATTCACATGGTGACAAGTGGCTCCTTCCTATTGGTTGGGTTTTTATCCCACATTCATCCCTTTTTCTTCTTCTCTCATCAATTTTTTCTATAAATGGAGAGGCTATCCTTCATTTCATCATCTACAACTTCATGAAAAGTTACTCTCTTCACATTGAGAGCTAATTTTGTCCATTGTCATAGCATTGCATCTTCATCATTGGATTGTCAAGGGTTGGGAAAGGGCCACTTTTCATATCAAAGGGTATGGAATAGGTATATATTGGGCTTCTTTTATGCTTTCAATTAGTTTGTTTGGCTATCTTATTTGTGAGGCATGATGTGTTATTTCATAGGGATGTTGGATATTTCTTTTGCTTTAAAACACTAACCATGCTAATGTCTTGTTTAGAGTTTTAGCCATTTGCAGATTTTCACATCCACAGGTGTAAAGGAGACTATGTTATAGGTATGGTTTAAAACTAGAGGGATTCTATCCAAGGGGGCTTGGTCTAAGGTGGTTTGATCAAACCCTCTTCAATCAGAATCCTTTAAATGGAATGTTTCAAGGATTAAATCATTAATGTGATTTCAGCAAAAATCGGGATTTCCTAGAAAGTGTAAACCACTATTGTGGTAGCACCCCTAGATACACTACAAGCAAAGAAGAAACAAGAGGAGGCAGAAGCAATGTTGGCAAAATATTGTCCTCATTGCAACCAAAAGAAGGATTGTAGATGAAAAATGGTAGCCAACATTGACAATAAGAGAATTCCACCAGAATTCATTATAGTTCAGGTTGATGATGATCATGTTTTGTACATTGCACAAAGAATACCATGGTATCCAAGACAAGGTATGCCACCATATCCATTATCTTTTAGTGGACCTTATTTGAATTCTTATGCATCTAGTAATCAATGACAACCCCTATACCTACCAAACTTTGGAGGCTATCCACCTCAGCCTTGGAACAATCCTCCAAATACTTGGCCCAATTAGCAAAACTCTACACCTTAGTTGCAGCAATTTTAGAGGAATTGGTAGCAACCTCCAAGAAACTAGCAGCAGACATCCCAATAGAGGGGAGGACAACAATGGCCAAACCAGGCAACCGGTTACATGCAACCACCTCCACAGCCTCAACATCCTACCATAATGCCTCCTCCTACTAACTCAAACTCTAGCACACCTAGACCTACTCAGATACTAGCTCAACCCACACCTAACCCAAATAACAAACCACAACAGCAGAGAGTATACTCTACAAATCCTAATCAATTTCTTGCATATGTTGTGAGTGTGACATTCATCTACATTCAAGAAACACTTTGGCACCTCCTTCCACTCCTATTATGACATTTCTTCTTGTGGAAGAAGAGGAGCATCAAAATCTATTTGAAATCCTTACTCAGTCAAGTGTGCCCAAGAATCTTGAACCAGTTCAGAAGTTTGATCAAGACCCACCATTTCCTCAAAGGTTAGAAGTTGTTAAACAAAAGTAGGAAAAGGAAGAAACAACCTTTGATATTCTAGAGCAGTTGAAACACATTTGTGTGTCAAAATGCCTTTTTTTCAGGCCATAAAATATGTTCCTATATATATTAAGGCAGTTAGGGAAGCATGTCTCAAAAATTTAAGTAGGAAAAAGGACCCCACTATTGTCTATGTGGTGGGGCAGTTGGCAGATATCATGCTTGGGAAAGTCACTGTTCCTAAATATATTGACCCAGTTAGTCCTATAGTTGGAGTTATTATAAATGGAATCCAAGTAAAGAATGCTCTAATAGACTTGGGAGAAGCTATCAATGTGATGACTAAGGATATCCTGCAACAATTGAATGTTGTAAATATGAGAGCTACTCCTACTGTCCTGTAGCTTACTGGTAGTTCCACTGTCAAACCAGATGGTATAGTAGAAGACCTTGTTGTTACTATAGACTCTTGGGAATATCCAGCAGGTTTTTTTATCCTTTCCCCTAAAGCTAAATTAGGAGGGTATCCTATTATTCTGGGTAGGTCATGGTTAGCTACAACATATGCTTACATTAGATGTTGGTCAGGGGACATGACTATTTATGATGGGAGAAGTACTAAAAATATTTTCCTCTATCCTCCTACTAAACCATCCCATGATATGGACAACCCCATATGGCCACATGTTGGAGAAGAGACTGAGGAGGTCAATTTAGTGGCACAACTCATGATAATAGGAAAAATTATTTTTATGCAACTTCAAGAAGAATATGAAGTATTATCCCATATAATTCAAAACCATTGTGAAGTGCATGAAGAATCACCCACTCATGAATCAAGTTCTACATGTCCATTGCAAACACTTCTACCCTCTTCTCCTACACCTAGATTTCTTGCAACAACAGATATGCTCCATACATTGTTGCCGCATGAAATAAAAATGCCAAGCATTAGTGAAACAACCATGATTGAGTTGACCACACAAGTACAAGTTTTAGAGGGGAAACATTTGAATATTAACAAGCTAAGTCAAGAACAACAGTTATCCTTGAAAAAGTTGTTGAAGATACATCAGCATGCATTTTCATGGGATTACAATGACATGAAAGGATTAGATCCCAAACTTTGTACTCGTAGGATCTACATTAGAGATGACTACACACTAGTAAGGAAACCACAAAGAAGAATAAACCCTACACTGAGGGAGATTGTGAAAGGGGAACTACATAAGTTATTGGATGCAAGATGTATCTACCCTATCTCAAATAGCCAATGGGTGTCCCTTTTCGTAATTGTGCCTAAAAAGGGAGGTAAATGGAGAGTTTGTGTTGACTATAGAGAACTAAAATTTTCCACTAAAAAGAATCATCTTCCCCTTCCTTTTATAGATGAAGTATTGGATTCACTTGAAGGTAAGTAGTATTTTTCCTTCCTAGATTGATTTAGTGGTTATAATTAGATACAAATTTCACCTAAATATCAGGAAAAGACAACTTTTACCTATCCATGGGGAACTTATGCCTATTCATTACTCCCATTTGGTTTATGTAATGCACCTGCAACCTTTCAAAAAGTAGTCATTAGTATATTCTCAGATATTTCACATGATTGTATGGAGATCTACATGGATTATTTTACTACTTATGGTATTGATTTTGTAGAAGCTTTAGAAAACCTAAGAAAGGTTTTTTAGAGATGCAAGGACCATAATCTATCCTTGAACAGTGAGAAACGCTTTATGATGGTGTAGGAAAGAATAGTCCTTGGCCATTATATTTCTCAAAAAGGAATTCAAGTGGACCCAACCAAGATTGAGGTAATTACCAATCTTCCTATTCATGTTAAGTAAAAAGATGTTAGAAGTTTCCTAGGACATGCAAGATATTATAGGCGCTTCATAAAATATTTTAGTAAAATGGCAGCACCACTTTATAATCTTCTAAGGATGTTGAGTTCTAGTGGATAGAGGACTATGATAAAGCATTCTCTAATTTAAAAATAGCACTAACCCATGCTCCTGTACTCAAGGGTCCTAATTGGGAACTCCCTTTCCATATTCTTATAGATGCATTTGATTATGCTATAAGGGTTGTCTTGGGACAAAAAGAGGGAGTGATAGAGAATGCAATCTAATTTGTCAACAAGAACCTACAAGGAGTTGAGTTTAACTACATAGTGGTAGAGAAGGAGATGTTGGCAGTCATTTATGCTCTCAACAAGTTCAGGTATTATATCACAGGATATCAGATCTTTGTCCATACAGACCATGCAGCCATAAGATACCTTATGAACAAGCCATTGATTTTAGGTAGATTAGCAAGGTGGTTGTTGTTAATGCATTAATTTGATATCACCATCATAGACAAATAGGGTAAGGAAAATGTTGTGGTAGACTTTCTCTCTAGATTGACTACATTAGAGGACACTCAAGCCATTGATTACTCCTTTCCTGATGAACATTTGTTCTCCATCAATGTGCACACACCTTGGTATGCAAATATAGCCAATTATCTGGTTATAGGGAGTGTTCCCCCTCATTTCTCTCCAAAAGAGTGAAGGGTTCTTATTGAGAAAAATTTTCCATTCTCATGGATTGTAGGTTATTTATTCTATACTAGACCAGATCATGTGATGAGAAGATGTGTAAGAGAGGATGAAACCTATGATATACTTCATGCATGCCACAATGAACCCTATGGGGGGAATTTCGCATCCAAGAGAACAATCATGAAGGTTCTCAATACAGGGTATTGCTGGCCTACACTTCATAAGGATGCAATAAAGTACACTAGGAAGTGTGATAGATGTCAAAGAATGGGTCGACCAACTAAATTAGATGAGATGCCTATATACCCTCAAGTAGTTATCACACCATTTGATAAATGGGGACTTGATTTTGTAGGTCCAATTGATCCACCATCAAATGGAAAATCTTACATCTTGGTTTGTACTGATTATGTGACTAAGTGGGTTGAGGTCAAAGCCATGAAACATGTTAGGGACAATAAAGTTGCAAAATTCCTCTATGAAGAAATCTTCACATGCTATGGAGTTCCTAGAGAGATAGTCATAGATCAAGGGGCTCAGTTCACATCCACTCTTGTCATAGCACTGGTGAATGAGTATAATTTCAGGCATAGAAAATCCACACCCTATCACCCTCAAGCCAATGGCTAGTCTAAGGTAAGAAATAGGGAAATAGAATCCATTCTGATGAAAAAAGTAGCAATCCACATAAAATATTGGGAAAATAAGTTGCCAGAAGTTGTCTAGGCCTATAGAACCACTTGGAAAACCAATACTATTTTACTCCTTTTGAACTATTGAATGGAAAGACAACAATGATGCCTATAGAGTTTGAACAAAAAACTCTTAGAATTCCACTAGACCTTGGAATAGATATATCTAAAGCATAGAAGGATAGGGTAATGCAACTAAATGCCTTAGATGAGATGAGGAAATCAGCTCTCCACCATGCTGAGATGGTGCAGAACCAAAGAGTTAGATGGCATGACAAATACATAAAAGAAAAGAAGTTTTAGCCAAGTGACTGGGCACTTCTTTATGATTCCAAGTATAAGGACAACATAGGAAAAATGCAAACTAGATGGTTGGGACCATATGAGGTTGCAGAGGTCTTCTCCAATGGTTTTGTTCAGCCCACAACAATTGATCTTATCAAGTTCAAGCTCCTAGTCAATGGTCATCGTCTCAGGTTATATCATAAACCATTCTCAAAATAAGAGTTAATGTAGCAATTTATTGAATAATAGAACTCTAAAGTTCCTTCAGTGGAAGGAAGTAGACCTAGTTTCCATCCTTCTGACTAGTCAAAGGTATGCATGCAATCATAATAAAGATTTCCAATTTTGTTGGAATTAACTTCTCCATCAATAAACATACCCTCCCATTCATTTACATCCCCTCTCTCTCTTCCATCACTTCATCACCACTTCACCATCATTCTACCATCACTTCACTCCATCATCACTTCATTTAATAAGCTCAACCGTAATTTTCTAGTGACTGGTACTTCCTTCCACATTCTTTGCAAAAGACACTCCAACTTTTTAGGTACGTGCAAAACAACTTAATGTATCTTAATTATCTTGCATGCTTTTATTTAATTTTTGTACTTTAATAGTGATATTTCACATAGCACATGTTATTAATATGTCATGTCACATCATAATTACATCCTAGCCTATGCGGACACAAGATTTTATTTAGGTTGGGGGGGAGTGTGAACCCACATGTCATACATGTCATTAATGACACTGCATGTGCCAGCATGGTAGCAAATTTGAAATTTGAAATGATATAGTTGAAATGATGTCCTACATGCATGATGTGACACTAAGCCACCGCCAATTTCTTTGATGACATTCCTCCTTTATGTCCTCTTTATTTCCTTAGTCATAATAATAATGCCACCAAAAAGGTAAATTGAAGAGTCATATGACATTGGCGTTAGTACTGGTGAGGACTTGTAGGAAGCAGAAAAGAAATTGGGTTTTTAGAAGAAGGATTGTGGGAAAGAAGTCCTTGTAGAAGTGTTTGTCAAAGTGTGAGTAGAAGCAATAGGAGGCCAGCTAATAAAAAATGAACCTACAGTTCACCAAGTGATCCTACAGGATGCACTCTCTCTGGCCGAATTCATAAATTGTGGATGGTTAGATTACTTTCTGAAACTAGATAGTTTCAATGACGACATTGCCTTGGAATTTGCACAAACACTTTATGATGGTAAGGAAATGTTGAAAGAGCTAGAAGTTATAGTCACTAAAGAGAGGATTGTTGAAGGAATAGGTTTTCCTGTTGAAGGAGAACCCTACCCTGTTTCTAAGGATGCTAGGTCAGCTAGGGAAGAATTCACTGAGCCTAGTGATCCTCCACTTGTTGTAGACATACAAGGAAAAAGGAGAACTTCTTTGCCAAAAAAATGGAAACAATTTGTTGTCCACATTATCAAATATATTACCTATGAGGGTCGCCAATCATGTCTCCATTTTGTACATTTCAAGCTTTTGAATCACATGAGACATGGCAGGAGTATGAATGTGCCAAATGTTTTGTACAACCTTCTTTCAATCATGGCTGCCAAAACATAGAAAGGTAGGGAAAATTTTGTTTCCCATCACTATTTAATTAAATTTCTAGTAGAAAAATCTTTGCAAACAGTGTCCAATATGTCATGGAATGAATTTTTGAACATTGATGAATTTAGACTATAAAATGTGGGTCCTAGAGGTCAACCCCTAACTCATAGGGTTAGTGGGGAAGAGGGGGTTATTAAAATCACTCCTGGAGCTTCAACTTCTGGGGTAAACCCTAACAAAAACCCTCCTGTAGTAGAACCTATAGTAGAAATAGGTTCCTCTGAATCCGAGCATACATATGAAGAAAGCTCATCTTTGGGCCCCAATGTTGATGTTTCCCCTAAAACTCAAGTTCGCACTAGGGATGCCATTTGAAAAGAGGAAGAAAAAATGAGAAAAATATAAATTAGCAAAGGGAAAACTAAGAAGCAAAACCAGGAAAAGTAAAACCTATCCCTAGGAAGCAGAAAAATGAAGACACTAGTCATCCTGCAGCCATTAAAAAAAATAAAATCCCTCCAAAGAAATCAAAACTAAGTCTGCTACTTGTGTGCCACCAAAAAGGAGCCCTAGACTTAGAAGGACACCTAGGAAGGAAACAGAAGCTCCTAAGGGGCAAGTGAATATAGAAGTGGAAGAAGCTCCTGAGGAGTAGCAAACATAGGGTTGGCATAAATTTTTGTTGTTGCAAAGCAAGTTGAAAACCAGGAACCAATGCAAATAGAGCAAATGGAACATCAAGAACCAGTCCTAGAGGAGCAAGATGAACATTAGGAACCAGTGCAAGGAAAGATCCTAGTAGGAAAGCACAAACCTCCTAATTTTTCATGGGCATCAGTAGCCCTGGACTTATGGAATGAAATGTAGAAGAAAGAGGAAGAATGTAACAAAGAAAAACTCAAGCCACATGAAGACGTCAATGAGAAAAATGTAAAAATTAAGGAGAAGAATGAAAAGATCACTGCATTAAAGGAAAAGGTACACAATGTGGTGGCTTTAGTACCACAAATGATGGCATGTAGAACTCCCCCATGGGTGTATGAATTTCATTGAACAGAGTGTTGGATATTTCTTTTAAATTGTCAAGGGTCATTTCTAGGTTAAACCCTTCCATTGAAACCCCACAGGAATTTTTCCAAGCTTATCAATCCTCTCCTCTTGAAGTTAAAAATATTTTGTGTGAGTTGTATTTGCATAACTGTGTCATTCCCAATGACCATGAATGGAATCCATTATTGTACATTGGGGATATTCACATGACGACATTAATGTCATGGATTCAAAATGAAATCAGTTGGGGGCAGCAATTCAAAATATACAAAGAAAGAGAACTCCATACCCCCTTATCTCTAAGAGTTGAATCAAACAATCCTGCAAACATTTACTACACATGGCACAAACTTCTCTATAACCCAGAATACAAAAAGAGGATCATTCCTACTATGGAGGAAGCATACCAAGAATATGAGCAGGTAGCTGCTACTACAGGAAAAAATAGTATTGGGGTATATATCACAAAGATGGAATGATTTTCCAAATTAGTTAAAACAAGTTGAACCCCATTCCCTACAAAATTGTTATGCAACATGTAAAAAAAGCATTAGGTACATACATCTTGGAAGGATGAAGTAGCACTATTGGCTTCTGTTGATATTTCAACCACCTATTCTGTTGTGGCTAGTACTAGACTACATAACCTATCAGTATGATATAGATACAAAGAGGCCAAGGTGGGGTTGGTTGGAAAGAAAGAAGGGATTCTATTGGGATCCAAACTCAGATACTGCAAAAACTGATCAAGGGCAGACAACAGTTGGTGATTTTAGAGCTTTGGTTAGGAAAAGGAATTAAGTTCTCTCTGCTGGAGGACCAACAAATCATTAGGTTGGGGGGAAATGATGAGTCCAAATAATGGATCAATTTTGATAGGGTTTATCATATATTTGTTGTTGTTACTATGGACTTTAGCACCTGGTTATTGACACTCTCTATGTTATTTCCCTAAATTTATGAACTTTGGCCATGAACTTACCCCTGTAACCTTTGATGATATTTAACTTGCTATGTGATATATCTATATTAATTTTACATGTGATTGAATGAATGTTATTCTAAGGTGATTATGGATATACAATTTTTTTGTGCATGCTAGGGTCATTATGTAGGTTCATATTAAGAAATAGATGTAAAGGAAGCTTGCAAAGTGGAAGAAATTCATGACAACTAGCTAGTTGCTAAAGAAGTCAAAATATGGTCATTAAAGAGGTCTATGGAGGGAAAACCTCCAATGGAGGGAAAATTCTAGCTCGTGTGGAAGTGGTAACTTACCTTCAAATGATCATGTATGTTAGTTGAGTAGATTTAGGAGGTGTTGTTGTGTTGGATCCTCATTGAGGCAAGTCTGGTTTGACTAGATATGGCGCATGCATAACCTCTCTCCTCTTTTTCATGCTTTCAATAAATGACGTCCTCCTAGTTTGTTGGAGTTGACCACCCAGTTAGTTAGGAATTAGTTAGAAGCTTTCCTCCTATAAATAATGATTGGATGTCCCTCTTCACAAGGTTGGATGTTCTGATATTGTATTTGCATTTTTAGTTTCAAGGAATACAATCATGTTGTTGATATGATGTAATCATGTTTTCAATGAATAAAATGTCATTTTGATTTGCTGCATCTAAGTTAGCTTAAGGAAGACTCATTCAAGGGGGGACACTTGGTGAAAATTCCATCTGGACATTTAGCTTAGTAGTTACTTTTCTATTCAGTAATTAGTTACAGTCTTAGCAGTTGTCTATTCCTGTAGCCATTAGAACTTTGTTCTGTGTCTGTTCTTGTAGCCAAGGCAGACAGAGTAACTTCCTGTCTATTTGCTGAGATTTTTGTTTCAGTTCAGTTTAGTTGTTGATGATCAATCTAGCTATTGATTCATGCTGAGTACTTATTCTAATTCATTTTAAGCATTTTATTTTTAGTACTATTTCCTTTCTAGTTATAGGATAAGGATGACTACAGTTGAGTCCTAGTGCACATACAATGCTGACCCATGTCAAGTTCACGTCCTTGGGTTGACAATGAAATGAACCTTCATGATGAGAAAGATAACTACTTAGTGCAAATATCTAATGTCTGAGTTACAACTTTAAGGGCTTAGTTATTGAACCATTAGAGGAGGAAACCAAGGAGGAGGGCCAAGCCTCCTCCACGGCAAGCCGAAGAAACCCCACCAGCGACATGAGCAGTCCTTTCACACATGTGACCAATGAGCCCTTGACTTTTCTTCAAATTCCCCCAACTATTAATCATTCAATAGAAAAAAATCAAAATTTGCAAAATTGTGTATATTTTTATAATACACAACGTAATTTTTTGTCTTAATGATTGGTGAAACCTTAATTGGAATTTATAGAGGTGGATACCCACACTTATTTTTAATAATTTATGGTGTAATAATTCAAAAGTATTGGCTTTGATAAGGGCTTCCATCAATAGAGATGTGTTTCGACACATGTATAATGGTGTAAATTTTCTTGGGATGTCCTTCAAAAAAATGATATTTATACTTGATTCCCATTCTAAATTAGATTTCATTCAATTAAATTGAAACTATTTAATCTTGAATTAAAGAATGGTGATGTCATGAGTTTGGCTTCTAAAATTAGAGCAATAAAACAAGATGTAGATGTTGATGGTGAAAAATTTGATATCTATCTTACAACCTTCATAAAGGAACTCATTCCAATACTTTCAAATGATTTATAATCTCTTCAAGAAAGTAATAAATTGAAGACTGTCACTTTTAATCAACTATTTGAAAATTTGGTAGAACATGTGTGGAGGATTTTTGGGAGGAAAATTGATAGCATTGGAAAAAATATGTGTCTTGCTCAACAAAAAGACAAGCCTCCTAATAAGAACTTCTCTTTTGTAAGTGGTCACAATGATCGAGGAAGAGGTAGAGTTCAATGGAAGAATAGAGGTAGAGACCTACAAATGGTATCACACTATGACAATAAAAATGATAAAATTCCACTTGTATTGCAAACAATGTGGTCAAAAGGGTAGTAATAAAGCCCATGAATGTAAAATCTCATTGGATAAGATATAAAATTCTTTCAAAAAAAGATAAAACATAGTATGATGATAAATGCTCAAGAACAACCCAATTTGTATGTGGTAATTGTAATGATGAATATGTGCTCTCTATATTATCTATCATGTTTACTATAGTCAATAAATACTTCATAGCATGATGCTTGGGTGTTAGATATTAGATCCACACAATAAATGTCATTTCAAGATGATTATTTTGAAGAATTATATGAAGGTGTTTGTGGTCCAATCTATTCAAAAAATAATCAAGCCTCAAGCCCAATGAAAAAGGAACCATTCAACTCAAATTATCTAGCCTTCCAAAATTTCTACTTCATGATGTCTTGTATCTTCCTCAATTGTAACATTTGTTTCACTAGTATTGATTTTGACAACAAGGTCATTCCATTTTTTTGGAATATGGACAAGTGGTTGTTAGGAAGAAGTCAAGCAATCAAGTTGCATTTAGTAGTTGTGTAGATGGCAAGTTATTAAAACTCCAGGGCACTTCAACCATTTTTAGGAGCTTTACATATCTTATTGAAAAAGGTACTTTATCTCCTAGTATATTATGGCATGCAATATTTTGGAATATTAATTATGAAAGCAATTCCTATCTTTCAAAATAATGGTGTTGTAAATTTTCCCACTTTTCCTAAGATAATTGAAAAATGTGAAGCTTGTATTCTTGCAAAATAAAATAAAGATTATTTCCCACAATCCATTGTGTGAGCACACATAAAATTAAAACTCATTCTCTAATTTATGTGATCATTTACAAGTAAATTTTACTACGGAGTATAAGTATTTTATGTTATTAATTGATTGTTATAACTACATGATGGATTTATTTTTTGTGCCAAAAATTTAAAGCTTTTGAATTTTTTTAAAAGTTTCACATTATGATAAAAAATCAAGCGAAATTTCAAATTGGTACTCTTAAAATTTAAAATGGTGGATAATTTACTTCCATGGTTTTTTAGGAATATCTCCATCAAAATAAGATTCAACATCATCTTACTATTCCAAATAATCCTCAAAAAAATGGTGTTGTTGAAAGAATGAATAAAAGTGTCATGAATATGGTTTGAGTAATTTTATATCTCAAAGGAATCAAGATAATTTTGAAGGAAAAGAAAAAACAACAGTAGTATATCTTCATAATATATCTCGTTCATCTTTTCTTCACCTAGCCACTCCATATGATGTTTAGTTTAGTTACCCTCCATCTATTCAACATCTTTGAATTTTTAGTTTTGTCTATTATGCCTTGATTCCAAAGGAGAAAGGAAATAAGTTACATCATAGAAGTTATAAATGCATTTTTTTAGGCTATTATAAACATCAAAAATCATGTAGGTTGTATGATGAGGTTAACAAAAAAATTCTTATTGCACGAGATGTCATATTTTGTGAATCCTCCAAAAATATATTATAAATGTTGATTACCAGTTACTGTTTTCTTGAAAAATTGCCAAATTTACTCCTTGGAAAGAACATGTTCTATGTGAAATTCCTTACTTTAACAAGGACTAATGAATTTAGAACCAAATTTTTTGTATCCACATATAGATTCTCTAACCCAAGGTCTCTAAGCTCAAGATGCCCCATCTCTAGATCTCCAAGAAGGAACCCAGGGCTTTAATAATGATTTTCAATATTTATATGAACTTAGGATTTTAGAAAAACTAATCAATGATGTAGATTTTAGTTGAAAAATGACAACACCTTTGGTCCAACCAAAATCTTCACAAAATGGGAAAAATAAGTTGAGAAAACACTTAAATATTTGAGACTTAAAAAAATTGGCAAGATAGTTCAAGCAAGAAGTTCTTATAAAGCAAGGCATTAGGCTCAGTCTAATAATGAAGTTGACTTGGATCCTATTGATGAAATCAATATCACAATGGTCTTAGAACAAACTCCTTATAAAGAAGCTAATAATATGGTAGTGTGGAGGAAAACTATGCAAAATGAGTATGATCTTTTATCAAATGGCACTTGGGAGTTGGTTTATCCTCCACTAGGTTGTAAACCTATTGGTTGCAAGTGGATCTTTCAAAAAAAGTATAAAGTCGAGGGTTCACTTGAAAAACATAAATCTTGAATTGTTGCAAAGGTTATGCTTAGAAAGAAGGCATGCCAATTATAATGGAACTTTTGCACCTACAATAAAGTGGACTACCATTTGTTCTTTCTTGGCTCTCTTAATACACAATGGATAGAAAATTCACCAAATGGATGTCAAAACTATATTCTTGAATGATGATATCAAAGAAACAATATATATGAATCAACCAGAAGGATATTCAATCCATGGACAAGAACACTAAGTATGAAAGCTAATAAAATCATTGTATGGTTTAAAGAAAGCCCCATAGGATTGGTATGAAAAAATCATTGAGTTCCTTTTAAATAATTTCAAGTACTTTTCAGAATTAGATTAAGACACTCTTTTTGTGAAAAAGGTTGATAGTGCAATTATATATCTAGTTGTTTATGTGGATGATTTATTCCTACCTAATAATAATGAAGAATATATTGAAACAATGAAAAATAAATTGAAGCTCAAGGGTTTGAAATGACTAACTTGAGAGATTTTTATTACTATTTAGGTATTAAGGTAATTCAAAAACTCAATTATATCTTCCTGGCCCAAATAAAATATTTTGATAAAATCCTAAGAAAATTTTGCATGTTTGATTGCAAACCACTTAATACTCCTATGAAGAAAAAATTGAGACTCGTGCATCGATGACTTTGTAGTATTGAACGAAAAAACTAAATATCGACAACTTGTTAGAATTTGATTTATACAACAATAGCACACCCAAAATTTTATTTTTTCAATGGAGTTCTCTCTAGATTCATGCAACAACCTAGATAAAATCATTGGTTTGCAACCAAAATAGTTCTTTGATATCTCAAGGGAAATAAAAAATATGGGACCAAATAAACCAAGATGACACATTTCACTTTGATTGGATGTTTAGATTTCAATTATTCTAGCAAATTGGGAGATGGAAAATCTACTTTTAGGTTTTCTCATGCATCTAGGGTCTACAACCATTTCTTGGAAAACTAAGAAATGGTTAGTATCAGCTCTATCCTCTATAAAACTTAAATATATGATAGCTTATGATGCAACTAGAGAAATACTATGGCTCTAAAGGATTCTTGAAGATTTTCAAACACATCAATTTTCATCCACGCCAATTCTTATTGATAATCAATCTACAATCAAATTGGCTAAAAATATGATCTTCATGATTGAACAAAAGAAATCAACACAAAGTTTCATTTGGTTTGACATCGTGTGAAAGGTGGTAGTGTATAAATCAAGTGTTGTCCCACTATAGATCAACCTGTAAATATTCTTACAAAACACTTGGACAAGAGAAGTTTGAGAAATTTTAGGAAAGCTTGGTTTGATTATAACTCATTTAGATTAAGAGAGGATGTTAATGTGTTAATCTTCTAAATTAACATAATTTAATTTTGTAAAAAAATTAAACTCTTTTTTCAAAATTTCATTTCAAAAAATAAACCATTAATGTATTTTTTCATTTCTATTCAATACATAAATCCCGGTCTAATAGGCTCTCCCTCTTTTCCATGTTCCTTGCACTCTTCTCACAGGCTTGGTCTTAAAAAGATACACTTTTGGGAACCTCCTCCTTCCATATGTCCTCACTCACACAAACAAGGTATCCTCAAGTATCTTTGGAAGTTTTGATGCATGGTTGTCTTCTCTTGCACTTTTTTCCCTCTCTATATTGAAATACATATTATCTGCTCCAATTTATCTCTCCATTTTACTAACATGTCCTTTGTAATCCAATATTTAATGAAGTCTAATATTGACTAGAATGAACATTCCACATTCTTAATGCTCAGCTTCAAACTATTGAAAGGTTGATGAGTGTTAATGATCCAAAGAGGATTACAACTTGACCACCTCTCCTGAGTTATTTGCCACTCTTTTCTTTGAGTTTTATAATATTGTATTTTGGTTTGACAATGCAGTGCCTATTTTAAGGGATTAATGGAAAACTCATTACTACTTGATTTTTCTCACAACTAATTAATCATGTGTTGGCTCTTTTTTATTTTAGTTGTTAGCAATTGGGTTGGGTTAGTAAGAGTTTACAAGACTTTGTTCAATAAAAAATAATAATGCATGATGGTGGTTTTTTAAAATTAAAAATAATAGTAATAATGAATGATAGGGTTGTAATATAATTAGTGAGCATGATGTTTTAATCTCAATTCAATTGTTTTCATTCAAATTGATTTGAAGCCAAGACAAATCTATCTCAAATCCATATCCATCTCCCTTGTAAAATTATAAATTGTTTATAAAAAAATAATTATAAATTATAAATTTAATAAATTTTAAAACTTATATGTTTCTATCTATATATCATAAATAAAATATTTTTTAAGTAAATAAAGTAAAATTATATATGTGCATTGTTTTGTATTTTACTTATTTATATGTATATTCATAATAGTTTTAAAAAATATTAATATGAATATGCATATATAAAAATAAAATAATTTGTTGAACTACAAATTTTTCTTGTCATTTTAGTTTCCTTTTTCTTAATCTTTACAATTTTTATTTAAATTTTTTAGTTTAAAAAATTACTACTATTAAATAAGTTCAATAAAACAAATTTGTGTCTTTTTTATCTTTCTACTTATATATTTGTATATTTATATAAGTTTAAGAAAATATTAACATTTAATATTCATATAGAAAAATAAAATAATTTATTAAATTACAATTTGCTATTATGTATTCTTATCATTTTCGCTTCCTTTTCAATTTTTACAATTTTTATTTAAATATTTTATTTTTAAAACAAATTATTTTAGAAAATAAAATAATTATGTATTTTAAGAAATAATAACATATAAAACTATTGAAACAATTTGTTTCTCATAGTACCCTCCTTAAACAATTTAATAAAATTATATATAAACTATATAGGTATCTTAAATACATGTATATCTCACTAATGTCATAATTCTCAAGAGTGATACATAGTAAATTCAATATAATCACCTCGTGACTTATATATATGCTCAACTACAATGATATTTTTTAAAAATAAAACTATATGCTAAATAAATAACTCTTAAATAATTTTAAATAAATAAAATAAAATGTTAAGTAAATAAAACAAAATAAGGCTTTAACATAATATTAGTGATAATTTCACACACTACATTTGTATTGTTAGTGTAGTAGATTCATGACATGCATCTATTAATTGAAAGTTCTTACATGCCAAAAAGATTTTTTTTTTTTTCATAAAAAGAGACAATTCCAATAAGTAAATACCATATTAATTGAAAGTTCTTACATACCAAAAATAATGTTTTTTTTCATAAAAAGAGACAATTTCAATAAGTAAATATTATTTCACGTTGTACATTATCATCATAAACTGCATTTACATTATTAATAAATGCATAAGTTCATGAATATAAAATATAAACATTTGAAAGTTTTTTTTGTACTATAAAGGATAATTTTCACAATTTTAATAACTAAATAATATTTTATGCCTTAAATTATCATTAATGAAAAATTTGTAAACTACATTTACATTATTTAAAAAAGTAATAAATTCTAGAATGGAAAATGTAAACATATACAATTGAAAGTGTTTTTGGTACTATAAAAAATAATTTTCATACAATTCTAATAATTAAATAATCTTTTGTCCCATATTGTTACTAATATAGGTATATCTTAAATACATATATTTCATTAATTCCATACTTCAAGAGTGACATGATAAATTTAATATAGGTATGCATCTCAAGGCTAATATATTTGTTCAACGTCTTTTTATCCCAAGAAGCATGAATATAATGATATTTTAAAAAGGTAAAAGTATTTAGTAAATAAAATAAAAAATAATTGTTAAGTAAAAAAATAAGACTTTAGTACATAGTATTAGTATATCTATCTTTAAAAAAAAAGACATTGATGCCCCTATTTCATTTAAATTACAAATCCACTAAAAAAAGCATCTCAAAATGATATATCTTGAGATATTTTACATATATTTTTTAAAGATAGATATATTAGCAGAAAGACACATTTAAGATGTTTATACTAGTTAAGTTCAATACTTCATTTACCAATTTAGTGGTGGAAACAACTTTGTCCACAGTTGAATTAGAATCTCATGGTACATTGTGATAATTTCACACACTAAATTTAAGGATAATGCTTCCACAATCCATCAAGTAGTGCAGTAAAATTTCTGGATTTGATTGTGTTTTAGTTTTTCACATCAACGTTTCGAATCATACTACATGATCCATCATCAGGATGAAAGAGAGCTGGAGGAAAAGAAATGGATTTTTGCAAACCAAAGCAAGCTAAAGCAAGCTAAAAAGAGAGAGGGAGGACAAGGAAGGAGGCACTCAAATCGTACTACATGATCCATCATCAGGATGAAACTGAAGAAATCGTTATTCTGCAGTCGCTCATCGTAAAGGGAAAAACCTACAGTTCGTCACGAGATCGTCGTCGAAAACAATAGTTAATAAAGGAGAAAGCTCATCAGACCATAAGGGGAACTAAAGGAAGCAAAATCCGAGAATAAATTCCAGCTCGGTCGACTCATCGAGTCCGTCACTTTCAGTGGATTTCATCAGGGTTCATCAGTCCGGAAATAGAGGAAAAATTAATCCATCAATCAATTCGGCTCATCAAACCACGTCCGTCCGCGTAAAGGCATAATGACTAAAAGAGAATTATATAATATTATATATTAAATATTAAATAAATATTATATAATATTTTAAAATATTTATTATAAGAGAATTGTATAATATATAATTTTTATTAAAATATAATAATAATAATAATAATAATAATAATAATATAAAATATTTTGAAGAATAGAAGAAATAAAAATAAAAAATAAAAATAAAAATAAAATAAATGATATAATTATAAAATAAAATAACAAAACGAAATAATAAAGAATAATAAATAAGAACTATATCATTTTATAAGAATGTTTTGCTATAATTATAATTATAAAATGAAAATAACAAAATAAAATAAATAAGAATAATAAATAAAGTAGGTGCTCCTCTCTGACCCATTGTGGACACCATAGGCTCACCCACTTACAAGTTGGCTTCCTTTCTTGCTAAATTGCTCTCCTCGCTTGTGGGTAATTATGAATCCCACATCAAGGATTCTACCCACTTTGTTAATTTTGTCAAGGATGTCTGATTAGATAAGAATGACACCTTGGTGAGCTTTGATGTGGTCTCTCTCTTCACCAAGGTGCCCATCCTGGACTCTATTGAGATTGTCAAATGAAAAACCAACAACGAGATTGCAAGCCTTATCAAATTGTGCCTAAGATCTACCTTTTTCTCTTTCCAAGGAGTCATCTATGAGCAAGTTGATGGAGTTGCCATGGGTTCTCCTCTCTCCCCTATCATTGCCAACCTTTACATGGAGCAATTTGAAGAAATTTCCCTTTCCTTTTTCCCTCTTAAACTGGAGTGGTGGAAGCGATATGTGGATGACACGAATGTTTGTTGGCCTCAAGGTCTTGACAAGTTAGAAGATTTCCATTCTCATCTCAATAGTGTTTCCCATTGCATCCCCTTCACCAAGGAACTCAAAGTTGACATCCAACTCCCTTTCCTTGATATCTTGCTCATCAAGAAATCAGATGGTTCCCTTGGTCGTTGAGTTTTTCAAAAATCTACCCATACTGACCTCTACCTCCATCCTACTTCTCATCATCACCCCAACCAAAAAATTGGGGTCCTTAAAACCCTTACCATTCGTGCTTTTTGAATTTGTGATGAGGATTATTTAAACCAAGAGTTGGCTCATCTCTGCAATGTCTTCATCCTGAATGGTTACACTAACAAGCAAATCTCTAAAGCTTTCAACAAAACCAATGCCTCCAAACCGAATTTCCTTCCTTGTGCTTCCCTTCCTTGTATTGAAGGCATCTCCCACAAAATTTTGAAGATCCTCCTCAAAAAAGGAATTTGATGTGCCTTCAATCCCTTTTCAACTTTGAGAAACCTCATTCCTTCTCTCAAGGACCCTAAAGACATCCTTCTTGACTCAGGTGTTTACAAGGTGGTTTGCTCTTATGGCATCCCTTATATAGGGGAAACGGGTCACTCTTTTAGGACAAGAATCAAAGAGCATAGTGCATATGTCAAGCATGATCGTGTCTTCAAATCCACTCTCGCAGAGCACTCTTCATTCACCAAACACCATATTTGTTTGGAAGACTTTCAAGTTTTATACAAAGAAGACAACTTTTTTAAGAGAAAACTCAAGGAAGCCATCGAAATTAGCAATCATCCCACCAACTTGAAACGTGATGAGGGTTAGAATCTTAGTCTTTCCTAGAAACCTTTGTTATCCAATCTTAGAAACCACCATCTTAACTACTCTTGACTCTCTCCCACTTCTTCATTTTCATTCCCCTTCATTCTTTGAGGTTTTTCTTTTTGTTTCTTCCTTTCTACTTCTCCTCATTCTTATGGGCTTTTCCTTTCCCCTCTTTTTCCATGTGTCCTCATTGCCATGTTTTTCCTTATCCTGCTCTCTTTGGTTTATTTCTTTTCCTTTTCATCTTGGGTCCTTGCTTTTAGTTTTTAGTTAGTTTTTTCTTTTACTCTTTGTTTATCTTTAAACATCTTTGTAATA
>VDFB02111523.1:0-11741 GCA_007258455.2 Sequoia sempervirens | reverse complement strand
TGTTAGTATTTTTATTTTTTCTATAAGCTTTCTAATACTAGAGTCAGAAGCTAAATGAGCATATTATTCCTCTATGATGAAAGTAATTTAAACCAATTTGTAAAACACATCTCACATTCTATCATCCCGTATCAATTCTTAAAGGGGATCTTAACAAATGCTTGAGATTATTCATATTTGGAAAACTGAAACAATACATCCTTAAAAATGTCCTATATAGAAACCTGCACTATATAATATCAAAATGTAGCTTATTTTTCAGAATAAGAAAAATACATTTACATATTTACAATGTCCTGCAGTTAAAATTATCACTGCATAAAAGAAGAGCCATTATTTCAAGCATGTCAACATCCTCCTTTATCGGGGTGTAAGGGAAACAACTCTAATGTTGTTATATGAGACGGATCTACAGATGAATTCCCAACAGCGCCCCTATTCTCTCCTTCTACCTGCATATTAATATATAATGTTCAGAAATCTACCACAATCTTATTCATAAAACACAGAGTTTGCAAGAAAAGACAGAATATTTAGAACCGTCAGAAGGCCATTTTGGCTATAGAAATAGTGAAGGCCGCTGGGAGACTGAAATACACAGTTTTTTAGGGTTAGAACTAAAAACAAAGAAAACAACAAACACATGAAACCGTAGCTGGCCATGCAGTAAACACTACTTAATTTGTTATTCAGTCACTCTCTCCTCTCATTTTGAAACCAATAGAATGTATTGTTATTCAGTCACTTCCTCTCATTTTGTGTAGCGCAAGTTTCTATATATGACATTTTTAAGGATGTATTGTTTCAGTTTTCCAAATATGAATAATCTCAAGCATTTGTTAAGATCCCCTTTAAGAATTGATAGGGGACGATAGAATGTGAGATGTGTTTTACAAATTGTTTCAAATTACTTTGATCATGGAGGAATAATATGGTCATTTAGCTTCTGACTGAAACCCTAGTATTAGAAAGCTTACAGAAAAAATAGAAATAAAATAAAATACTAACAGTTAAACTCCAGTTTAGGTTGAAAAAAGTAAAACTAACCCTGACTGACAAATACACCCTAACTTCGTTCCAGTATCTTGATACTGCTAAGCTTATTAAGGCGGAAATTTATATGATGCGAGGGTTTTGGCTTATTGTTCATGCGCCTCAGCCATTTTCGTCTTTATTTATCTATCAAAATCTATGACGTGTGCGTAAAGGAAATTATAGTTAGTTTACGTGTAAGAGTCCTACGTTGATAATCGCTCCATAGTTAGTTTAAAGTTCTCTGTTGCAGGGTTGTTACAGTGAAAAGCTCTCAATGGATCGAGGGAAGTCTGCAGGTCAGTAAATAATTTTTTCAATTGCATTTTTCTTCCCCCTTCCTTGGCATTACAATGATAGTCTGTCATTTTCTCGCTGTAGTGCCCAGTCTAAGTCTTCCTTTGAGTGTAGAGGAGACCGCAAACATGGGATGGGGGCCTTCCAGATGGAGGCCAACATCAGAACAAAAGCGTATATTAGAGTGCATGTGGGCCACTGGAACGAAGAAACCTTCTCAAGCCCTCATACTTGAGATTACTGCCGACCTACAACGCTACGGTAGAGTTGATCCCAAAAATATTTTCCATTGGTTTCAAAACACTGATAGTCGAGAGAAACGCAAGAGAGAACAGTCACACACCAGAAGTATGTGGTTTTTTCGATGGTTTAAAGTATTCATTTATTTTTCTGAGGAATTAGGGTTTATATGTAAACATAAAAATTTATATTTCTATAATCTTAATGTTTTTTGGAGATTATAATCCCAACTACCCAGCGCAACATTTAAAACAGAAGTTTCTAACCGACATTCTGGTTGACTCTGCCAATCGACCATTCCAGAGGACCTCTCACCGGATCTGCAGACAACCTTCTACACATGTGCTAGAGTTTTTTCCTAAGCCTCTATAAAATAGAGGCACATGTAATGAGATTATTCACTCTTTCAGAGTCCAGCTCCGCAGAGCTGTTATAGGATATTATATATGTAATGTTTTCTGATTATTCAATATAATGTGCTAAATCTGTGGTTGCTTTTTATTCTGTCTCTGTTCTGCTCTCCCCTGTTCTAACAGTGGTATCAGAGCGTATGGTAGACGATCCTGGAGATATTGTGAGCAGTGTGAAAATCTTGCGTATGGGTTCTGTGATGGAGCTGCTTTCTGTGAGTAACATAGGATGTGAGGTTTTCAGAAGAAACTGCAGCCATCGATGGGTTCAGTGCCAGTGAGAAGAAGTCACGCCATCAGTCACAAGCTGTCACCAGTTTTTGCAGATTGTGGAGAGAGCCAGATCAGAGAAGATCACTGTTACAGAAAGATATTTGCAGCTCGTGGTCAACTTCAGTTGAAGATCAGTGACGTTGCAACTGTTTTTTGAAATTACTCACCCAAACGAGCGGAATCAAGGAGCCGCCAAGTAATGTGAGCTGGTCAATAAGGAGCTGCAGAAGCCGTCAGTTGCTGTATACCATTGCCAAAATTGTTCATCGCAGGTTTTGGAGTCACTGCTCGCCACATCTATTCAAAGAGATCTCCAAGGTGTCAAGGTGAAATGTATACCACTCAGTTTTTAAGATGTCTACTGTAGCCGCTACAAAAGGGGTGTCATCAATTTAAACTTCTTGAAGCTGCCGTCCAATTGGAGTCAACGTAGAAGGCTGAAAGATTGTAAAAGGCATATGGTGAAAGGAGAGGCGGAATCGCTGACCTGTGAAGGAGTTAGAAGGGATTCGCATAACTGAAGCAAGGATCGGAGGAGACTGTAGTAAAACATTACGTGTGGGTCACACATTGCTAAGGGAGATTGATGTTCATGGTTCCAGCCGTACGCGTGGGAAAGAGGAGGATAGTTGTTCAAAGAGGCCGCAACTATGCAGGAGGTGAATTTGAGGAGGAAATCCTGTCACGATTTGTGACAGATGTCAAAAAGAAAAGGAGGTGATCCTGTCACCATTTGTGACAGATGTCAAGAGCCTACTAGGATCCCCGAGCACCAGCAGTGTGACTCTATGGGAGGTGCTGAGAAAATACAAGTGTTGAGCACCTGAACCGACGATGGACTGGTAACCAAATGTGCCAGAGCTCGTGGTTAGAGCATCCCAATTGCAATATGGGATTTCCTAGGTTCAATCGCTAGATCTAGAAGATTTTAGATGCCGTAGCATCAGTGAAAGAGACTGAGAATGTAATGAGAATTGATGGTAGAAATTAGGGGGGAGTGTTAGAAGTTAGAACATGCTCGTAATTTCTACCAACGACTGCCACCGACCTCTCACCTTCCAGACTCTTCTACCACCGACCATTCTGGAGAGTTCTCACCGACCATGGCATTTGCATATGATTTTACTGTTCTGTAATCTGGAGAATTCATAAGCCCTCTATAAATAGAGGCAGTTGTAATGTGATATTTACTCTCTTCTGGGAGTCCAGCTCCCCAGAGCTGTAAGGAGATATAATGGCAATGCTAAGAAGTCTGCAATGGTGTCTTTGTCCATGTAAGAGCTGAAGCTCAGTCTGTAAGGAGTTTAAGGCTGTATAATAGCAATATGTTGTAATGTGTTTTGATTATCTAATATAGTCTATGTTTTTTATTTTAGTCTGCTCTATCCTCTCCCCTGTTTCCATCAATGTTAACTCCAATGCGATCTGAAAGGTTGAATGAGAAAGCTATCTTACCAACCAATGTATTCACTAAGATTGTTTACTGTTAATCATACAAGCTAGGCCCAGGCTAGGATAATAAGTCTGAAAAGAATCCTGTGGCTTTAAATTTTAAACAAAATATAATTTATTTAGATTTCTTTTTCTAAGTTATCGAGTTGGTATAGAAACATATTTTTCAGATCCCACATGCTCTGCAGAATCAAAGTACATGGATGAGAAGATTCATGCAGAGGTAAGTAATATGATTCCTCTAACAATTTATCTTGTTTGATAGGAAAATCATTGCATTATAAAAGCTATCTATTTACTCATAACTTTATCCATTCATGTTCAGGAAGAAGAGGCCATTCATGTTCAGGAAGAAGAGGCGGCAAAGAAGAGAACCTTGGAATTATTTCCTATGCATCCTGATAGAGGAGGAAGAAACAAAACTCATGCTTTGTACTAGGGTTTTAAGACAGGAGAACAATAATATTATCTGTACTTGCAAGATTATCCTTTGTGAATGCGTAACAACTGCTAATGTGTAGTGATCATTGGCTTCTTCTTCTATGATGGTTGAAAAAATACCATTGATCTCATGTAATGAATTAGTTTTGTTCTACACAGAGTTTCACCTAAAATACTTTTTTAGAGTATTGACCAAGTAATAGAACGGAACTTCTATTCACCTTTCAATTCTTCATCTAGTGAATGACCCAGTTTTAACATTTTATGTGTTAAAAAAGAGTGATCAATTTAAAACGGGTTTTACGTAATTGCCTTCACATTGAACTGTAGAAATTGTGACAAGTAAGTTTTATTGTATATCTTATTGGGAATCTGCAGTTAGTTTAGATTTCAGAAGCATTTGACTACAGTCCGAGATTAGTGTTACCGATTGGTAAACGAATGGGAAGAAATGGTTATTTCAAAGGGCGAATTTCATTGCAACGGTTGAATGTGATTGCAATTTATAGGGAAAAGTGTCCAGCATAATGTGATTGGCTTTTTCTAGTTTCTCATGGTCACAAATTGTCTCCGTCCGTGAGGTTGGCTTTTTAATGTGAAGTGTTTTTTGGGATTTATAATCACTATAATATTTTATTTAAATATAATATATAAATAACAGATATAATAAATATATAAATTTATATTGTTTAATTAGTAAATTTATGTTAAAATTTGTATTTGATTATGTATGGAGTAAATTAGATTATTAAATTATAAATTATGGTTATAATGTAGTTAAGAATAAAGTTCAATTTTAATAATGATTTATTTATTTATTTTTAAATACAACGTTAAAAGAAAATTTTCTCTTATAAGAGAAGTCTTGCATCTAATTTTAAAAAGGAATATTACAAAAAAAAAAATATAATCACTTAGTCATTTTTATATAATTTATTTATTATTTACTGACTCAATTTCTCCATCCATTGAGAGAGAGCTTTCAGGGTAACAACCTTGCAACAGAGAACTTAACTAACTATGAGTGATTATTAAATTGAACTTATTTCAACCACATTATAATAATAATTTATAATTTAATAATCTAATTTACCCATATAATCAAATATTAATTTAACATAAATTACTAATTAAACAATATAAATTTATATATTCATTATATCTATTATTTTATATATTATATTTAAATAAAATATTAATATTTTATAAAATGTTTCAACAGTTTAGAAAATATTTAACACGGACAAATAATGATTATAAATCCAAAAAAAACACTTCACGTTAAAAAGCTAACCTCACCTCACCGAGACAATTTGTGACCATGAGAAACCAGAAAAAGCCAATCACATTATGCTGGACACTTTTCCCTATAAATTGCAATCACATTCAACCGTTGGAATGAAATTCGCCTACTAATCTCGGACTTTAGTCAAATGCTTCTGAAATCTAAACTAACTACAGATTCCCAATAAGATATACAATAAAACTTACTTGTCACAATTTCTACAGTTCAATGCGAAGGCAATTAGGTAAAACCCGTTTTAAATTGATCACTCTTTTTTTACACATAAAATGTTAAAAATGGGTCGTTCACTAGATGAAGAATTGAAAGGTGAATAGAAGTTCCGTTCTATTACTTGGTCAATACTCTAAAAAAGTATTTCAGGTGAAACTCTGTGTAGAACAAAACTAATTCATTACATGAGATCAATGGTATTTTTTCAACCATCATAGAAGTAGAAGCCAATGATCACTACACAGTAGCAGTTGTTACGCATTCACAAAGGATAATCTTGCAACTACAGATAATATTATTAGTCTCCTGTCTTAAAACCCTAGTACAGATAAATTGTTAGAGGAATCATATTACTTACCTCTGCGTGAATCTGCTTATCCATGTACTTTGATTCTGCAGAGCATGTGGGATCTGAAAAATATGTTTCTATATCAACTCGAAAACTTAGAAAAAGAAATCTAAATAAATTATATTTTGTTTAAAATTTAAAGCCACATGATTCTTTTCAGACTTATTATCCTAGCCTGGGCCTAGCTTGTATGATTAACAGTAAACAATCATAATGAGTGAATACATTGGTTGGTAAGCTTTCTCATTCAACCTTCCAGATCGCATTGGAGTTAACATTAAGATTATAGAAATATAAAATTTTATGTTTACATATAAACCCTAATTCCCCAGAAAAATAAATTAATACTTTAAACCATCGAAAAAACCACATACTTCTGGTCCGTGACTGTTCTCTCTTGCGTTTCTCTCGACTATCAGTGTTTTGAAACCAATGGAAAATATTTTTGGGTTCAACTCTACAGTATCGTTGTAGGTCGGGAGTAATCTCAAGTATGAGGGCTTGAGAAGGTTTCTTCGTTCCAGTGGCCCACATGCACTCTAATATACGCTTTTGTTCTGATGTTGGCCTCCATCTGGAAGGCCCCCATCCCATGTTTGCGGTCTCCTCTACACTCAAAGGAAGACTTAGCCTGGCACTACAGCGAGAAAATGACAGACTATCATTGTAATGCCAAGGAAGGGGGAAGAAAAACGCAATTGAAAAAATTATTTACTGACCTCCAGACTTCCCTCGATCCATTGAGAGCTTTTCACTGTAACAACGCTGCAACAGAGAACTTTAAACTAACTATGGAGCGATTATCAACGTAGGAGGACTCTTACACGTAAACTAACTATAATTTCATTAACAACGTAGGAGGACTCTTACACGTAAACTAACTATACGTAGGAGGACTCTTATCTCTCGTAGCATGTGCTGGAAGACAACCGCCCTTTACCATCTCCTAGCACATTCATTAACCAGCTCCATACTATGAAGTTGATCACCGCCTACGATTATAACGACCGTTCTGCCTGCAATTTAAACGCGTCCATTGACCACCGTTCTGCGTGCAATTTGAATGCACGGAAGCAACAGAAGCAGCAGGAACGAAAGAACGATTGATTTCTTAATTCGATATCTCAAGGTACGTTGAAGGCCATATTGCTTTTTAACTGGAGTTCAGGAATAACGAATAATACAATTGTTGAGCATGACAGTCTCCCTGTGGTTGATGTGATAGTCTTTTCAAGTGTAGGCACGCTTCATTTCTGTCCAAAATGATAAGATATAAATTTGGATCGCTGATTTTAAGCATGCAATAGCCAAACAGTTTTACACGTTAGGCATTGCATTTCCTATTTGCTGAAACTCAAACCATGCTTTAAAATTTGTGGAGTACGAAAAATATAATTGATTTTAAGTGTTTGACTTGATTACAACAATAAACTATGGAGGTTGCTATCATTAAAAATATGTCAAAACATGTTGATGCTAAATTCCTCAAACCCTCAGTTGAGATTTTCAGTTGTTCACATGATCATTTTTCTATACAGTAGGGTTTTCTACAGTTAAAAGTTTGAAAAAAATTTAATGCTTAGTTTATAAAGTTTGTATCCCCGAATTCAAATCTGAGTTATATAAGTTAAATTGAAAATTCCTATTGTTCTCACAAGGGGGGCCCATACGCCCAGGAGGCGTGCTGTCTTTTCTGTGACCTAAATGATGTTGTTTACCTTTTTGTTTTAGTATCTTTACCCTACTAATTATAACATTTATACCATACTAGCTATATTTCTGAAGATTACAAGCATTGTCTTCCTGGGTTTCAAGATTAGAATAATTGTGTATTTGGAAGCTAAGCTTTATAATTTCCATATGAAGAATTGAGAATTTATTTCAGTATTTATTGAGATGGAGATTCTTACCAATGAAGAACATTCTCCTTTGCAGTGTATTTTTTCTTCCTTTTATATCAGATTTGTTTCCCTAGTGTGTTTTAATATCATGTACTCCTGAAGAAATTCACCACCAATTTCTCCTTTTGTACCACTTTTGGATTTGATAGAAAATTATCCACTACAGAACATATTGTAACTTTTTATGCAAAGATCTCCAAAATACATGTTTTTTAATTTTTCTCTTTATTTCTTTTAACTCTCCTCAACCAGTTTTTAATAGAAAAGAAGAACATCCATGTAATTAATAGAACATATTTGAACATCTAAAGGATGTTGCCAAATATTGAGGGATTTTTTCCCTTTTTCTGGCATAAAATTAGCTCTTACTAATCTAAACTAATTTAAGAAATGCAGAGTACTTTCTAGAACATAACAAGTGTGGACGCCCCTAAAAAAATTGCAAGGCTTTTGGCTGAAAAAGTAAAATCCCTAAGGGAAAATTAAAGAAAAAAATCGATTGTAGTTTATAAGAGTGGCTAGTAGAATAAATGGAGATAACCTTGGGATGAAGGCATTCATTGGATGGGTTGCAGGTTACATTCTCATTGAGATCTTTCATGCTACTCTTGCCCACTAAGCAATTTCAATGTAGACATCTAGCTAATTTCTCGCCCAAATTTGTGTTCCCCTTAAATCATTTTTTTTTATCATTTTAACTCTGTTTCATTTTAGAAGAAGCCCTCCTTGAAGTTTATTTGCATCTTTTTATTATTATTATGTTCTTTCATTTCATAAAATTTCACAATATTCTCATTGTAAAGATTTGATTTCTACCATTTTCTTATGATAAAATTGAACAATTGACAATTCAGTGGTATAAACATGATTTCAATGTAGCTGACAAAATTGAGTAGTAGAATGTCTTGTGCTCAAAGAAGTTATTTATAGCATGTGAATAAAGCTCAAGCTCAACTTTGTTTATTCCATAGGGTAATTTACCACTACAACCATAAAATATAAAGTGTTCAAAGAAGTCATTTTCATCATGTGTAATTCCTCTATCCATTTACACAGAGTTGTTTCTCCAAATTGAAATGATGATTCAATTTATGTCTTTTTTATCATTTTAACTCTACTTCAAAATTAAAAAAACTTCATATTTCCAAGTACCTATATAATTCTATCAGCGTATTCCTTGCATCTCCTCCAAGTGCTAGTTTATATAAGATTAGGAATATAATGAAATGGAATATAAGAAAATATCACACCTAGATTCAGCTGAGGAGGAAGCTATAGCCCTCAAGGTAGTAACAAGACCAATCTTGAGGTTCACAAAGAAATGTTTATAATCTCAATGATGATGAAAGAGTAGCAGTTTAGGTTCTCTTCTTCCTATAGATAGGTTTTATAAAAATTGTTAAAGAAATTCTATTATTTACCTCCACAAAAATCTTTTTCATCCAACTTCTTTGATTGTGCAGGGCTTTCACGAGCTGCAAAATATATTTCTGTATAAGCAGATTGATTGCCCTAAACTAGATTGATTTCCCTAAACTAGACTCAATTTGAACACTTAATATGAACATTCTTAATGAATTCATGAGTTGGTAATATAGCTTTTGAATCACATTCATTGATCTATCATCAAGCTTGATTGTTCTGTGAAATGATTGTCTTGTAGTTTTTCTCAATCATTAGAAATAATCTTTTGAATGAATTTCAATATTATCTAAAGACAACAAATTATTAAAAGTAAATAACATAGAAGATTGTAATCTAGGGTAAAATTCAAGTTAATGTAAAAAATCATCAAAATTAAATCTATGAAGCCCTAAACCAATAATAGAGCACAATCCAACATAAGAAAACAAAAATCCATAGTAAATATGACCTATGCCATGGTTACTTGACATCCATTGCCCTTTTCCATTTTGCTTGACTGTGCTTGATGCCCTCATTGCTCTTTTCCATCTTGCTTGACTCTGCTTGATGCCCTCATATTGTCTCACTAACAACATGTACTTAAACGTTGACTAGATGGATGAAAATGAAAAGGGTCTTTTATAGAGAAGAAAAAATTGAATGAAGGGTTGAGATTTAATGTCAATAAGATATGTCAATCAATGGCCAAAAATGAAAGTTGTAGTATTGAGTAGGGTTAGAGAAAAATTAGGGCAAAGATAAGAATAAATGGTTAAGATTGAATCATAAAATAATTCAATCAAGGGTTGAAATTAATTGAGATAAGATGATGTAGGATTGACACGGATAATGAGAATGGCACAAAAAAAGAGGTTGGTGGATGAATTCAAATAATTATTAAATTATTTATTTTAATAGGAAAAAAATTAATTGAGAGAAGAGGAGATAAAATTGACACGGATAATGAGAATGGAAAAAAAAAGAGGTTGCTAGAGGAATTCAAATAATTATAAAATTATTTATTTTGAGAGAAAAATGAATAATTAAATAATAGAGATATTATTTAATTATAGAAGACATGTGGGAAGTTGATTTTTTTATTAAATAATAATTTAATTCAAAAGTGGGAAGGAAAAGGCAAATTAGTAAGCAATTAAATAAATAAAATTTATTTAATTTAATAAGAAAAGGTTAGTGAATAATTAAAAAATAAAAATAATTATTTAATTATAGTAAAAAGTGATAAATAATTAAATAAATAAAATTTATTTAATTTGTCAAAAGAGGAAATATAAAGATAGAAATGAATTAATTAAATAATTAAAATTATTTAATTATTAGGAGCAAAAGGGGGAATTGATGAAGAAAATATAGTTCGCAAGTCTAGGATAATTTTTAATGTCTTCATTTTTCCCTTCTTTCATACAATGCAGCTAACTGCATTGTGTCAAAGAAAATTGGTCAAGACATGCCCCAATTTAAGCAGGGTGGACCTATGCCCCCTCAAAACAATTTTGTAAATTTTTTGATTTTTTTTTTTAAATTGGAAATTATTTTGATATATCAATTTGATAATGGGTGAATTCAAGGATTAATGAAGAGAAATGTTAGTGAGAGGAAAATGTTAGCATGGTGTGAGTGGAGACAACTTAAATATGTATATTGTACTATGCAAGGCTTTCTATTAATCATCATTGTGTGGTAAAATGTGATGGATGAACAACAAAAATCAAGGCATAATATAGACCAGGGTGTGCAAGGTCATCCACTTGCAAAATAGATAGTCACAGACAAGGAATGTCTTGACTCATACTAAGGGAAAAGTTTCCCCAATCTTTTTGCCAAGGAAATCCACACACAATAGTCAAAGAAAAGATGAGTCATCAGACATCACCGCTCATCTAAATACTTCATAGGACATCCTCGAGGTCGGTAGTAGCAAAACACAAAAGACAAATAAAAAGGATAAGACAAATTAGCCCAACAAAGTCAATAGCCATTCAGAGCGTTTGCTAACAATTGTTTTCTAATGTTTAATTAACTAGGTGATTCATGGGTTGATTGTTTGACAAGGGCTAGTTTTAGGAGAGGAAACATGTCATAAAAAATGTCAAGTCTGGTTTCAATCATGTGACCACCTATATAAGGAAAATGACAAAATAATGATAATGTTTGATTTGTAAGAAAGACACATCCTATATGAGACAAGTAATTGACTATTTTACCATTTGAGGTTGGTTTGGTGTTGCTGACTATTTTGATAATTGACTTGTTTGACTTGAAATTTTTTTGGCTTGTTTGTCTTGTTGATTTGTGACTTGTCTAACATTCTAATGACTGTTTTTGTCTAAGTTGACAATGTTTGATTTATTATGATTGAATCGATGAACCCTAAAGGACCAACCTAGGTGGCTTTGAGGGCTCAT
>VDFB02111522.1:0-27458 GCA_007258455.2 Sequoia sempervirens | reverse complement strand
TGCTCTATGTCCTCCTCCACACTTGAAATAGGTGCCTCTGAATACTCTCTTATCTTGTCCTCTGTCATATTTTCTATGACCACTATATACTCCTCTCCAGTAAAAGTTTCTATCATCTCTTCGGTATGAATTGCCATCTTTGCTATCTCCTTTGTCTTTATTTGGTTCTGCAAAAGATCCTCTTCCTCCACCGGTGAAATTTCTTCCTCTCAGTCTTTGTTCATGCCTTTTGTTCAACTTCTCTTCTGCCTTTAGGGCACATTGATAGGATTCTTCCACACTCTACAACTTGATCAAACTGATATTATCTTGTATAGACATCCTCAAACCATTCAAATATCTATCCACTTGTTTAACTTCATCCTCCGAATGTCCAAATCTGATGTTCAACTTGTAAAACTCTTCAGTATATTCGCTCACACTTGACTCTTTTTGCTTCAAAATTTGCAACTTTCAGAACAAATTCACATGATAATTTGTAGACAAAAACTTTGTTTTCAACTTATTCACCATTCTATCCCAAGACTTTATCTTCTCTTTACCTCTTCTTTGTCTATCAGTCTGCAAGTGTTTCCACCAAAGGGATGCATGTCCTTTCAACTTTGTACAAGCATATTTCATCTTCTTTTGTTCAATGGTACCTTCAAAATCAAAATATTTTTCCATTTCAGTTATCCAATCAAGCAATTCATCAAAATCCAATTTACCACTATATTCTGGTGGATTGAAATGTGGTCTAGTATTCACTCTTGTTAGGGATCTTATGAACCTCTCTTCACCATGATCAAGATCTGGTGGATTAACACCTTCTTCTTCATCATCACTCACATCATCAATGGGTCGACCTCTTCTCTGGGTTGTTTCAACTACTTCTAATCAGCCAGCAATTCCTCTCAACATTTCCATCACAACAGGATCTATATTTCCATGCGCTCCATTATTTCTACCATTTCCTCTTCTCACCATCTCTACGAAAGTCCTCTACAGTTGCAGTTCATATCCATAGTCCACCACCCCACAACAAATTAATATAGGACTCCACAAACTCGGGTGATCGATCTTTGGAATGAAAAATCTAAGCTCTGATACCAATTTGGTGCAGTCATGGTTAGGAGGGTCCTCAAATGAGAACAATCTGGACCATGTAGCAAGAGTTACACAGTGGAAAACACAATGATATATGGAGGCAAATGTAGATTCAAACTTTATTATCATCAAGGAAATCAATTACAAATAGGCTGGCATGACCTGAGCTTACAAATTTGGCTCACAGACCGAATTACAATATTTTCATAATACAACTTCAAGTATGCTCTTGAAGTGAGCAGATTAATAATCCTATCATCTCCAATCTAAGAGACCCCTAAAAAATAAGGATCAATTATAATTATTTATACAAAATCTGAAACTCTAAAATCCTTCGCGTTAGCCAAGGAATCATTACAATCTCCAATGAAGGAAATGTAACATGTGAAGAATAGGTCGGCCTTAAATATTGAAATTCTCCTTCGTAGATGCATAAGATGAAGTTCAGACCAAAAGGTAGGTCGGCTACACTCCAAAGAACAATGAGAAATACACTACGAGGCTCTGCAAGTCACGGGAAGGATCCACATGATCAACTACTAGCTATTAGGCTTCAAACTAGTTTGGTCTTTGATGAAGAAAATAGTTACTGATTCCAGAAGTGATAACTTGCCGGAAAAGGATCCAAACATGCTCAATTTTTGGATGAAAGAAAATGAACATGTCTACGAGCCAAATCTAGGTCTACAAGGATTGGAGAGAAAATATGATGAAATACCAAATGAAATGTTGAAACTGTAAACTGAATAAGAACAAGAACAAAACTGGAAAGGAAATGTTTTTGGTTGATGCAAGATTTCCAAGAACCAAGGATGCTCCTGCATCAACAATGCAGAGCAATGACAAGATACTGTCATACTGTGACACTGTCACCACTAAACAACTAAAAACCAGTCTCAACATAGAATTCCATAACTCACTCAAATCTTCATGCAGAATTCTAAAAACTTAACTAAAACAACCTTTGGAAATCCTCTAAATACCATTGAAACTGCATACTCAAAACTAAAACATAACACCTCTCACTCACACAAGACTTCATTGCTAAACTATCTTTGACAAAGAGATATGTTTACATCAATGACAACACCTCTCAAATAACCTCTCAAGCACATCAATGCAACAATCTCCCCCTTTGGCATTGATGGAAACATATGATGTGAAAAACTAATGTAGCAACAATCTCCCCAAAACTCTACTCACACTTCTCCCCCTTTGATATAAAACTCTTCTTACCAGGGTTTTTCACATGACTTCTCTCCCCCTTTGACATCAATGACAAAGGCAACATATCTGCAACTTTTACTCTTCCTCTGCATCAAGAATTCTCTTCCCTGTAGGACTTCTCTCCTCCAAACACAACTAACTACTCCCCCTGAGTAGTAGCATCTAGTCATCAATCTAGATCACAAGATATGACTGTGAAATACACCTAACTGATGCACATCAATGTGCCTTAGTTTTGACCAGGAGGGGCAATTACCCCTAACTTCTCTCTCAGAGACTCAAAAGTATCCTTAGGAAATGGCTTAGTAAATATATCCACAATCTGTTCCTTTGTAGGAATGTACTCCAATATGACTTCATTCTCATTCACCTTCTCTCTCAAAAAGTGAAACTTAATTGATATATGCTTTATCTTTGAATGCAACACCAGATTCTTTGAAATTTTAATAGCATTTGAATTGTCACAGAAAATAGTAATAGGCTCATCATACACAACTCTGATATCCCTCAACATTTGTTTCATCCACATCACTTGAGTACAACTACATGTAGCAACAATATATTCTACCTTAGCAGTAGACAAAGAAATAGACTCCTGCTTTTTACTCATCCATGAAACCAATTTATTTCCCAAGTAGAATGCACCATCACTAGTACTTTTCCTGTCATCCACATCTCCTGCCCAATCAACATCAGTATAAGCACTCAAAGTAAAATAATTATCTTTTGAATACCACAAACCATAATCAGATGTTCCTTTCAAATATCTAAATATTCTCTTGACAACAACATGAGATTCTTTCGGATCAACTTGAAATCTAGCAACAAGACATACTGCATTCATAATATCAGGTCTATTCTGAGTCAAATAAATCAATCCACCAATCATGGATCTATACCTTGTCTAATTTACCTTAGGGGAATCATCATCCTTACTCAACTTACATCCGATTACCATAGGAGTACCAACAGACTTTGAATCTTCCATACCAAACTTCTTCAACAATTCCTTCACATACTTAGATTGAGATATAAACATACCTTTATCAGACTGTAAAATTTGCAAACCTGAAAAGAAATTCATTTCCCCAATCATAGACATCTCAAATTCATTTTTCATTTCATCAGCAAACTTCTTATACAAACTATCATTTCCACCAAAGATAATGTGATCAACAAAAACTTCAATTATCAGAATGTTATCATGATGAATCTTGAAATACAAGTTACTATCAGCAGTACCTTTGGTAAAACCTAGCTTTAACAAATACTTATCCAATCTTGAATACCAAGCTCTAGGGGCTTGTTTCAATCCATACAAAGCTTTCTTCAACCTGTACACCATATCTCCTTGATCAAACAACTGAAACCCATCTAGTTGTTTAATATACACCTCTTCTTCCAATTCTCCATTTAAGAATGCTGACTTGACATCCATTTGATAGACCTTGAAATCTTTATAAGAAACATAAGAAATAAATAATCTAACAGCTTCAATTCTAGCAACATGAGCAAAAGTCTCCTCAAATTGAATACCTTCAACTTGTGAATAGCCTTTACATACCAACCTTGCTTTGTTTCTAACCACTTCACCATTTTCATTCAATTTATTCTAGAAGACCCATTTAGTACCAATTACATTTTTGTCTTTAGGTCTAGGAACCAATTCCCATGTGTTATTCTTTTCAATCTGCATCAATTCTTCTTGCATTGCTTTTACCCAATGTTCATCATTACAAGCTTCATTCACAGTTTTAGGTTCAATCTTAGAAATCAGACAATACTCAACTTGTTCTTTAGTAATTTTCCTTCTTGTTTGCACACCATTACTTTTATCACCTATAATTTGATTTTCAAAATGATTCAATCTTACATACCTCAAAGTCTTAGGGTTTTCTTGAACTTCTGCTTCTTGAACTTTTTCTTCACCACCTGCACTTGTCTCTTCTTCTTGTGTCTCTGAACTTGCTGAAATGATTTAAACTTGATTTTTCTTTCCTTTATTTGTACTATCATCTTGATCATCAGAATCATATCCACAAGACTTGGATGGTCTTTCCTTGCATTCATCAACCTTGACAGTAGTACTTTCAACTATCTTTCTCAATCTCTTATTATAACACCAGTAGGATTTGCATTTGTTAGAATAACCAAGAAATATTACCTCATCACATCTAGCATCAAAATTTCCTAGATCTTCGTCCCTTTTAATATAATATTTGCTTTCAAAAATTTTGAAATATTTAATAGTAGGAGCATTACCAAACCACAGTTCATAAAGGAGTCTTACCAGTATTACCTTTAATATGCACCCGGTTAAGGGTATAGACAACAGTACTCATAGCTTCTCTCCAATAGATATGCGAAACATTTCCTTCAATCATCATGGTTCTAGAAACATCTAGAATAGTTTTTCTCTTCCTCTCTACAACTCCATTTTGATGTGGGGTTCTAGGAGAAGACAATTGTCTCTTCACTCCATGTTCTTCACAAAAAGAATTAAACTCACCGGAAGTGAATTCTCCACCTCTGTCAGATCTCAGACACTTTAGCTTCAAACCTATCTCAGTCTCAATCATAGCTTTAAAGATCTTGAACTTCTCAAGAGCCTCAAACTTTTCTCTCAAGAAAGTAACCCACATCATCCTAGAATAGTCATCAATCAATTATAACATAAAGTATCTATCACTTTGCAAACTTCTTACTCTAGAAGGACCACACAAATCAGTATGCACAAGATCTAACAATCCATTTGAATTTTGTTCTTTACTCTTGAATGTAACTCTAGTCTGCTGACCCAACTGACATTCTTTGCACAAAGAGTTAGTAGGCTTCATCAATCTAGGAATATCTCTCACTACTTTAGATGAACTTATCGTCATAATATTATCAAATTCACATGACACATTCTCCTATGCCATAACCAACTTTCATCAATCCAAGCAATCAAACAAGTTTTACTAGCACCATTCAAATGAAAGATATTACCTTTAGTCTTTGTACCTGATGCAATTTCAATTTTGAAACTCCCCAAGATTATGCACTTGCCATCTTTGAATCTAAGATCATAACCCTTGTCAACCATCTGTCCAACACTCAAAAGATTATGCTCCAAACATTCTACATACAAGATGTTATTAGTGTTATGCTTACCATCAAAAGAAATAGATCCTCTACCACAGATTATGCCAGCCAAGTATTGTCTCAAAACTTCACTATGCCACCATCATACTTCTCCAAGCTCACAAACTTACTTTTATCACCAATCATATGGTGATAATATCCACTATCAATCACCCATTCATCCTTATCTTCAACTTTAGTAGCCAAGGCACTTTCCACATTCATGTAGCTAGCAGAATTAGTAGACACCGAACCATTTTGTTTGATAGCAATAAACACCCATTCATTTTTAGTAGCACTTCCACTATCAGATTCTTCATCAGTCACATCTTCATCAACAACTTCACTAGCATAATAAGATTTCTTCAAACCTTTATATTTCTTAGGTTTATACTTAGGAACTCTTTCCAAACATCTAGAGGCAAAATGTCCTATCTTATTACATGAAAAAAAATTAAGAGGTAACTTTCCTTCATACTTATTAGATCTTCTGGTTAGTCTTTTGGCAATCAGGGCTTCAAGTTCTTCTAGCTCCCACTCTTCTTCTTCAATCTCCTTTCTTTCTTGCTCATATCTTGATAGTCTTCTTGTAGAAATTTCTCTTGGATCAAATCTCTGCTTCCCGAAAATAGTAGCCTTAAGGGTAGATTCAGTCTTAGGAAGAGCATCACCAAATTCACTCATTTCAAAAGTAGTAAGCTTACCAATCGCCATATCTCTTGTCACATTTTTCACAGTTTGGATCTCCTCAATAGCAACAACTTTATGTTTGTAGGAGGTAGGCAAGGATCTCAACACCTTAGCAACAATCTCAAATTCTTCCAACTTTCCACCATCACACTAGATATTGCAAACAAGCTCATTCACCCTCTACATGTAGGAAGTAATATTCTCATCTTCACTCATTTTCAACATCTCATATTTACCTTTCAAACTCTGTAGGTTAGCAATCTTGACATAATCATCTCCTTCATACAATGTCTCCAACTTCTTCCAGATCTCATGTACAGTCTTCAACTCCATAACATTTGTCATCTTAGAATCAATCAGGGCACTCAACAAAGCTTCTTTAGCCCTAATATTGTATTCAACTTCTTTGATCTCATCTGAAGATGAAGGGCCATTCTGTGGAATAGTATATGTATCTTTAACTATCTTCCACTAGTGTTCACCAATACATCTCAAATGACATTCCATGCGATGCTTTGAAAGAGTGTAGTTAGTGCCATCAAATCTCATACTATCCTTCTTATATGTCGACATCCTGGATCACCTCAAGTAGTTAATATTTTCTTTCGGAGGCACTAGCTCTGATACCAATTGTTGAAAAAAGGGTAGACAAATGAGAGGGGGGGTGAATCAGTTGTCACAAAGACTTTAAACCGGATTTGCACTTTTAACCTTCACAAACACTTAACAGAGATTTGATGATAAACATGAAAGCACAAATCAATAACATATAATTAGAAGCATCAAACACAACACACAACACCATATTTTTTACGTGGAAACCTGGTTAACGGAAAAACCACGGTGGGGGTTAACCCAAAAATGAAAATACTCTATTAAAAGTATTACAATGGAGAATGCACATGCATTCGAGCACACTGCCCAGAGCTCACTGCTTCAAGAGGCTCACTACCTACAATAATCAAGAGGCTCACTGCCTACAAGATGAATCACAAATTCACAACAGTATCATGAACTGGTAAATAGCATATGCACTATGCTTGGATCAGTTCCATTGAAGCACATACAATTTTTCTCTTCTCCTTTATCACCACATCATCACCTTTGGACCATCAAGGACAACAGATCTCATACACACTTCATTACATTTATTTATACATGGCATCAACCTTGGGAATGATCATCAAGGTCGGCTACACAATCATCTATCTGGAACATTCTCCAAGATAGGCATTACAAAATAGTTACATACATATTACTCAACCCAATACAAAATATCATATGCGGACCCAAACAATATCGGCTAAGACATAGAAGGGACCCAAACCTTCATCTTACACACGCTACGCACATCTGCAACACGCTATAAGCATCCACAACACATTACCAGCATCCGATCGGCCAAGACAGGATAGAACAACAACACACGAGGAAAAATCTTCAACCACGAGCTCAAACTTCAATGCGGACCACCAACACAACTGGAACACGATCAAGAAACACCAACAAGCACAATGAAATCATCAGGAACAACCGCACCAACTCAAACAACTAGAATCTTCATCATCTTCTCAATGTATCTCAAGAACACATACTACAGTGACTGTCAAACTAGAAAGATAACTTGTGGACCTCCAAACCACGAACCAACTGAATTGAAGACACACATCAATGTCCCAAACACTCCACCAAATCCACAAAGAAAGATATTACAATGCAGAGCAATGCCAAGCAAGATATTGTCACACTGTCACACTGTCACCACTGAACAACTAAAAAACCAGTCTCAACACAAAATGCCATAACTCACTCAAATCTTCATGCGGACATTTGCAAACTTAATTGAAACAACCTCTGACAATCCTCTACACACCATCCAAACCACATACTCAGAACTGCAACACAACACCCCTCACTCACACAAGACTTCACTGCTACACTATCTCTGAAAGAGAGATATGTTGACATCAACGACAACACCTCTCAAATAACCTCTCAAGCACATCAATGCAACATACAACCAACTATTGCCTTAAGTCCTTTTGTGTGTTGGTGAGCACGTGATGTTAACGACAAATTTATGGATCCAAAATGGATTGGTTAATGGATCACTCGGCCAGGTCAAATCAATTGTGTATGCTAACAACTCAAACCCACCTGATATGCCATCCTATGTTGTCATCTAATTTGACAACTACATTTTCCGACCATGGGATAATCAAAACCCAAAGAATGTTCCCATCCCTCCTATAACACGAGATAACCGAACTCAGCTACCATTGACTATGGCTTAGGCAATTACAATCCACAAATCTCAAGGACTCACATTAGACAAATCTACAATAGACATAGGGAAAAATGAAAATAAGGCTTAACATATATAGCTATTTCAAGGGTCAAGTCACTTGAAGGTCTCCGAATAGATCCATCGTTCTCTTTTGAAAGGTACTCCAGAATGCAAAATAGTGGTCACTACAGCTTGAGAAAATGAGAAGAGGCATGCTTATTGCTGCTTTTCCCTAAGGCACCTCTGGATGTGCATCATTGTACCTAGAGCAACCTCAATATTTGAGGGACATGACTTTCTCTTCCCACATGTGAGTTATGTGTATTTTTGATATTATCTACTTGACTCTATTATTATTTTCATATCCTTTGCTATATTTTAAAGCTACTTTGTGTATTCCTACAGTTCCGATATTTGAAAACATGACATATTGGCATTTCTACCTGAGCTAGCATGAGTATATATATATATATATATATATGTATATATATATATATATATGTTTATGCGTGTATGTATATATGTATCTATATAAACACATGTTTATGCATATACAAATGTATATATATGTATGCATGTATAGAACAAAAAAAAGGCCAAAAAAATCTATATTCCTTATGCAAAGCCAAAATACCATGAATATTATATTCACTTTGCATACAAAACATAAAAAAACGTGCAACACAATTTTCTACTCCACCAAAACATGCGCGTCAACACATGATCCTCGATTTACTCACTCATCCTAGAACTCCATATACATATGTGTGTGTGTGTGTGTGTGTGTGTGAATGTTCGTGTCCATATATATAGATAGGTCAATGTATAAGTATATGTAGATGTGTAAGTGCATCTACATGTGCATGTACATGCATATCTCCATATATATGTGCACACACACACACACACACATATATATATATATATATTTGTATGTGTATATATGTATTTCTCCAAAGAGACATTCCACCTACATATTTTACTTAGTTAACCTAGCAAACCAAAAATGTAGGTGACAATTTTTTTTGCATTTATTCAATTTACCTAAAGAATAAAAATGCAGGGGACAAATTGTCACCTTTAGTTTTCCCCTGTTTCTTCAGTTTACCTAAGAAACAAGAAATAGAGGCAAAAGATTCTATGTTCAACACACTTACAATAGACAAAATTTTACACAAACATGCAAATTCACATTTAATCTCCAACATTAACGAATTAGTACCTATTTCCAAGGCAACCTTGACACTTTTTCATACTATCTTGCAAATTCCTTTTCCACACAATACTACATCACAAATATGATGGCCCATAGGACTTTTATTGAATATGAAGATATTTAGGATGAACCATTTGATCATGTTAGACAATGACACAGGTCAAATTATCTTTCGTGCAAAAAAGCACTCATAGACATGAGAATCATAACTAACACTCCACCTGCACCACTTATTTCTTCATCTTATAGAGATCCATACCCAAATAAAATGATTGACCCAACTAATCTTCATCCTTGGGATATCTAGTTTCAACCACCATCTTTCCCCACTGAACGATCATATAGAAATGGATAGAAATCAACAGTCAGGTTCGGTTAAATAGAATCCTTATGGCTCTAGAACGAGCCATTGCATTTTCAAGAACACAATACTATGGTTAGTTCTACAGAGTTCATTTTATATCATCATGTACTGAAGTGAAAAAATAGGTGGTTGCTCGATATGGCCCACAAGTAATATTCTTATCCATCCCATTGAATGATAGAGTTGCATTATTGGCACAAGAGAAGATCCCCACTGAGGTCCATAGTGTTCATTATTTGGACACATACTGTGACAACGTCACCCACAAATAGAAAAGAACACATTGCTATGTCGAAAGATTATACTAGGTTAATAGCATCAGCCCGCGCCAGTGAGCTAGACTTCAAATAGGCTCTTCCTAGTTTGATCCAGCGTCAGATGATACAGATAGACTCTCATGGCAGTTGCAATGAGAACCATGTATATAGTGATTAGCTACTGCTCCCCATACACCACACTTTCAATCCACAAAATACCAAAAATGTTTTTCTCCTCATTTTCCTTTTATAACAGTGGCTTGTCGTTCTGATATAGCTTTCTACCTTTCAAGCCTCTAAATGTCAAATATCTCAATTCTGATAGCATTACAACTACTTCGTGTCTTCATCATTCATGTCAATATTCTACGCACCAGTCTCCAAGGTTTCTTTGCTGCCCCCTCCATGATCACAGGTTACCTCATAAATGGTTCTTTATTTCTTCAAATAACCTTTCATTGCACTTCAAACTATATGCTAATTTCGATTACTGTCAATCATATATAGGGTTTTAACATTGTTTTCCTACCATCATGGAAGATCAGCCAACGACCCCTTTCCACCCTTGTGCAGTGTGTACACATAGTTGTTCTAAAAAGCATGGAAACTATTCATCCTTTGTCAAATTCATTATAGGAGATTACCAGGCCAAGTTTTTAATTCTATTACCTCAATTTCTCCAACCCCTTCATCGAAAAAAAATGTAACTTTGATTACTACCGACTTCGTTCACTTGACTATACAATGATTGGCCTGCAGATAATTCCTTTGCAATTTGTTGCCCACATATCCAATGACAATGATAAACATATGGTATTGTAAGAACCAATAGGTCAAATGTGGAAAATGGAAATCACAAGAGAATAAAAGAAATTAGAACTCAAAAATGGATGGATTGAATTTGTGCAGCACCACAACCTCCAATTTAGAGACTGCCTTCTGCTCACTTGCATCTAGAATTCTTTTATGCTTGTTGACATTTTCTCCAACACTAAGTATAAGAAAAATAAAAATGTTTTATTGGCTCTTCGTGAGCAAAATTTATGTACATAAAAATAAACAAATTCTCCATTTCTTGCTTGACAGCTTCCTTTGATTGATACACATGGACATTTCACTTTAGCTTTATTTAGCAGAAATGATATAATCACTAATTTCCTCTTCAACTAAGTGACACATCCAAAAATGATCCACAATGCTCCTCTTCTTAGGGACACATTGCAATGCTCTCTCCACCAGTATTTAATTCAGATAGGCCTTTTTGTATAATGGTTTTTAAATCATGGAATGTCAGGCCTCCTTTAATCTTTGTAAGATCATATACTCTAATTGCATTTGTTTCTCATATTTACTTTACATGTTCTTGCAACTCCACCCCTCTCATCCCTTTCTTTGAATATCACCATTTTGATCATCATTTACATATGCAAAAATTCCCAAAGAAAAGCACATATCCATTTCAACTTCCTCAACAGGAGGGTGAAATACTCTTCCTCATTGGTGAAAGTGACTGCTGGAAAGTGCGATGCATTGTTGACAACAAAACACCAATCTTCTCTGTAAGGTGGTGATGCTTTGTGCTACACAACAATTTACAAGGAGATACCTATGTGTTTGAATGCCTTAGTGACAGTGAGCATAGATTCCTGCTCATGGTTCATATCTTCCCTATTTCAAAATAATGTGTAGTTAAATGATGCCAACTTCTTCATGTACTTCTGTAATATTTTTCTCACAAAACACCCCATTTAATGCTTTTATTCTCCTATAGACCATGTCGATTTGGGTGCAAAGGTCAAATGTGTTTTAAATATTGATTGCCTGGATACTTTACTACAAAATTTACTTGACATTTTATACTTTGCACAAACTTCAAAATATAATCATTTTAACAATTTCAAATGTTTTTATATTTACAGTTCTTAGTTTTTAACTACTATTACATTTCACTAATATGATTAAATTGTTTACCTATACCCTTTTCAAACCTCTAATTTCCTTACTTTTAAGCTTCTTATATACTTTATATAATGTGGCATTTCAATTTACATATGAGGATGTCATGTTTCTCTCTTTTTGATCTTCCATCACTTGACATGTTCCTCAAATTTTATTCTATTTATACATTTACTCTTGCCCTTTTTTGCTTCTTTACTACACTCTACTTTGCTCATTTAGCTATAGATTACTCACATTGCATTTACAAGTTCAATTCAAGTGGGAAGATTGATAATAGAAGCTTCAACATACAACATTATTCTTTATGGTTTCAATCCAATGGTAAACATGAGAAGAGACAAAAAACTTTGCTTTCACAGTTTCCACATCAAAATTTATCATCTCATTTTTCCCCCTCAATTGCTACAACATCATGTGCATGACTAATTCATGTCAAATGGAGTGTTATTTTCTTTTGTTCTATCTATACTACTTACATGCCTTTGGCCATGCTATTTCAATATCATGTTAATCTGAAAATTCTTATGTACCTACTATTTAATTTATTCGTTCTACTTTAATGTGCATTCTATTGATATGTTTTAGAATAATTTATTTATACAAAAAGGTAATTAGCAATGCACGATTCCTTATCGATGTGAACATAATTGTCTCTTCTCATTATGGGAATTCATGATATTGCTTGGTTTTTTTCACTTCTATTCTACATCACAGTGAACTTATAAGCACATTTGTTTCTATTTCTGGAATTCTAGATTCTCTTGTCCATTTAGTTCATACGTTTTGCATTAATTTATTTTAATAAAATGCTAAATAACAATGTGGGATTCCTTATTATTAATGTCAACATAACGCTTCCTTCTCATTATGTGAATTCATGTTATTGCTTGGTTATTCTCACTTCTACTCTACATCATAATGAACTTTTAAGCACATGTCTTCTTCCTTTGGTTATATTAATGCATGTTATTAAATTGTTCTTTTCATTTCTCCTCTGGCTCATGATGAAATGGTAAGCATACTTCTTTCTATTTTATAGCCTCTGTTATTCCTTTACAATATTGTCATTTAATGCGTTCATTGTCAATTGTACAAATTTGCGTCCTTTACGCATGCTTTTACCATAACTTAATGCACTTGTTTTTAATTCTATATTTTGTATACAGGATATATATTATTTTAATTATGAAGCTTCTTTTGATGGTTGCTTGAAACATCTATACAAGTGACCTCCCTATTCTTCTCCTGCCTCCTGGTATCATAGAGACTTAATCTCATTTATTATAATTTTCTTTGGCTACATGACATTATTAACTTTATTTTGTTTCTATACATTAAAGATCATTTACATGGATTTCCATTGCTTTCCTTTGTGTTGATGTCATCATTTAAATGTTTGTCTTCTTGTTGCCTTGTCTCTTGGAGATGCCAAGAAGATGAATGAAAGAAATCAAGTTGTTGCTCCCTGCCTTGGTCACTTTCTACCTTGAGCTCCACAAGAAAACACTTTAACATTTTCTTCTCACCATATTTTGGTTGGAAATATTCCTTTCTCTATCTCTCATATTCTCCTGTAACCTATATATTGATAAATTCTATTATTTGTTGCTCACATGTTTTCTTTCTTTTCTCAAAACAGGTTTCTTTATCTTACCCAATTGTCTTTGTTCCTGTTACAGATGAATTGGCCATTGCCTCACTAGATTGGACCTTTTCATTGTCCTTGGCATTCTATAGTTCAAATAGTCCCATCTGTTTAGCTTTTTCTAGAGTTGTTCATATAACAATGACTTAAGATCCTGGATTTATAATGGTTCGCTTCATATGTGGGTTGCTTCAACTACCCCACATATCTGTATTATACACTTATGTCATTTGTTTCATACATCTATTCCATATTTATGCAACTTTACAAATGTAGTATAGAAAATGACTTGTAAGGTCAAGTAAAGAAAATGAATTGCATAGAAGAATCAATTTGATTTATGATTTTCCACTTCATCATAAAGTTACTTGACTTTATATATGATAGTGGGATAAAATTACATTAATATATTTGGACATAATTTTTTATCTTCTATTAAATTTTATTTTCTTCTATTCAAGTATGACATCATTTAGATAACTTGCTCAAATAATATACTTTAGAGAAAATAGTGATGCTTTTAAATATTCATTTTTTCCATATGTACTTCATTTAAATTGAAGAAAAAAGTATTGTGTTTTTTAACACTTTTAAATAAAAGGTAAATGAATTCCATCTTATGTACAAATATGAGAGGATTGAGATGGTATTTTCATTAATATATTTAAAATATGATTTTGATTAAGCCTCACTTGATATTTATACTAGAAATAAATTCTTGATTGTGTTGTGTATTTGAAACCCTAACCGACTTCAAGAAAGGATTTTCCTTTGATTTTTTCAATATGGAAAATTAATGCTTATTTCATTATTTTATTATGTAATGTCTTTGTAATACAAATTACAACTAAATAGAGAGATTTTATTAATCATATCCAAACTTATACATGTCAAGATATTGGTTCATCATTCCATCACATTTGTGTAGTTTTACATAACACCAATTATCATTACAACAATTTTAAGATAAGGTTGTGACTATCATACACGATGTTAGGTGGATGGAAAACCCACAATATACTAATTTGTGATACATATATTTTATAAATTGTAGATAACTAATACAACATGAAACTTCCCGCTTAATTGCACTACATTTTGACTTATTTAATCAACTAGAAACCTTTTAAAGAATATTATTCAAGATCTCTTTAATAATTTTTAATCTTATATAAAATATTTTTATTAAAAAATTAAACTACATGTTTTCATACATTTTTATGTTTCTCTATACATGAACATGTTTTTGTCTCAGGCATATTGATTGATACCTATTTAGACCCATTTACTATTAAAAACCTTTTTTTCTCAATTATTTCTCAAATAATATCAATTTTTGATTATGAATATGGATATGGCACTTTTTAATAATCTCATACTTGACATTCCTAATACAACATGCATTCCAAAAAAAAAGATTTTCTATTTAAACTTAATACAATTTCAACTTATTTAATCAACTTCATCTATAATTCTACTCTCTTTGCCCACATATATTTCTCATCATACTCACCTCTTATTAACATTATTATTACTTATATCATTTGGGGTTTACATAGATATACATGCATCTACTACAACCTTTTTTCAAGTTATTATGAAATTGAGGTTTGTGTATTGTTGGTGCGACAAAATAATATTTTTAACCTAAATTTAATTCCAGCACAAAAACAATATTTTTAACCTTATGTTACATTTTTTCTTTCTGCCACAAAATATTGTTTTTAATCCCGTCCAATCATTTCATCATATTCCTTATCATTTCTTACTTTTCTTACTCAATCACATAAACATTAATTCATTTATTATACATACATGTTTCGAGTTATATATATGCACATGTATGTGCACATGCACACAGATATGTCCCATAAAATAATATTTTTTACCTAAAATTAAGTTTCTTCTTGGTCCCACAATTTAATATTTTTTATTGTTTCCAATCATTTGTCCATTTTTCTTGTCATTTCTTCCTTCCCTTATTCAAACACAAATAAATTAATTGATTTATTGTACATTTATATTTGCCAATATATATATCCACATATATGCACATGCACACATGTTTTTGCATCTACATACATGCATACGTGTACTTGTGCATACATATGTGACCCAATGACTTCAAGGTTAATTTGACATAACTGACATACAAATATGACTAAAATACATATACATATAAAGAAAGATTTATTACGGTGATAATACGTTTACCCATCTACCAAACAAAGATATAAATATGTATAATCTTTCACTACAACATACAAGTCATGTAGTCTTGCCCTATCAACTACTTCGTTAGACACACACATAGCGTGCAACTACTAGTTTATTCTTCTTTGAAACAATGTGATAAACTGCATTGTCTCAAAGAGGGGCAAAATGTAGACACCTAAAATTGGCTACCTCCCTAGCATCACCTAATTTACCCTATCCTAAGCCATTAATTAATAAATATTTATCATTTATTTAATTAATTTATACATTACCCTTTATCCTATCCTATAATTAAATAAATTCATGTTTATTTAATTATTCCAAATATTATCTCTTAATTAATTAATTAAATCCTAGTTAATTAATTAATTTAGGGTAATTAATCACACTTTATCACTTTTCCCACTATTAATTAAATTTAAATGCTTTTATTTATTTAATTAACTCATAATATACTCATCTATCCAATCCTAGCCCTTTAACTTGTTCACATGGATCATAATCTAAATTCATAGTCATGTGACAAGTGTCCCATGTTATCCCTTCACATGTCTAACTTAATCCTTGTCCCCATCCATTGAACCTAGAAACCTTTTTCAAAGTCAACTTAACTTTTGGTGTCATCCATTTATTTGATTTTAAACCTCTTAGTCCTAGCTATTCCCATAAGAATTTTTCCCTAGTCCTAATCATTTGTCTCATTTAATCCTAGCCATTGATCTAGGATCAATTTGAGCCCTTGATTTTGCCTCTTTAGTTTTATATAACTAGAGAACTTCACCCTTCATTTTCAATAGATCATCTTTATGCTAGTGTTATGCTACAAAAATATTTAGCAACTACATTCCATTCTATCACCACATCAAAATACTTCATTGGAGATTGATCTTGGAGTTACATCTTGATTAATGATAGATAGGAGAAAAATGGAGTCAATTTTATTAAGTGTTTAAGGGTTTGCATTGTTTGTTTTATTTCCATTCATTTGGTTTAGAGCTCCATTGGTGTTGTTGAATGTTAGGTAGGTCTTAGGCATATGGTTGATCTATTATGGTTTACTATTTGATTCACATTTCAATAGTGTGCAACTATAACTAGGGATAGACAGAAGAGAGAAATTAGATTTTCATACTTGAGAAGTATGTTGATAAGGTTTTGGATAGATTCAACACGAAGGGTGCTAAGCTTGTAAGAACTCCACTTTCTAATCATTTTCATTTGTCATTTGCCATGTGTCCCAGTACATAAGAACATAAATAAATGCAAGGAATACCTTATTCATCTGTTGTTGAGAGTCTCATGTATGCCATGGTCTGTACTTGACTATACATTTCCCATGCAGTGGGAGTAGTGAACATGTTTATGAGCAATCTCGGTAAAGCTCATTGGGATGTGGTGAAGTGGATATTGAGGCATTTAAAAGGAACTTATGATTATGCCTTGTGTTTTGTAAGGAGAGGTGCACATCTACAAGGCTTTGTTGAATCGATATGGTTGCTGACTTAGACAAATGAAGATCCACTACTGGTTATGTTTTGACTTTTTTGAGGCAATGATCAGCTGGGTGTCTAGATTGTAACAAGTGGTTGCTCTTTCTAATACTGAGGCAAAGTATATTGCTTTCAATAAAGGTTCAAAGGAGATGATTTGGCTGCAACAATTTTTCCTTGAGTTGGGATGCAAACATGTTTTCACTCTCTTTTGTGATAACAAAATTTCTATTCACTTGGCCAAGAATGCGATATTTCATAATAAAACCAATAATATTGAGCTGCAATATCATTTCATTTAGAGTGTGCTTGAAGAGGGAAAGTTGCAAGTTGAAAATATTGATAATAAAGTGAATCTAGAGATGATGTATTGAAAAAGGTTGTTACGAGCAATAAGATCAAGTTTTGCAGGGACTCTCTTAGCATTATCAAGATTTGATAATAGGACCAAAGTAGGGGAATGTCTCTATAGTGTTGCAGTAGTCGTTGGACTTCAAGTGGGAGATTGTTGGATAAGTGAAGTCCATCAAACTTATTATTCTTTTCCCTCCACTTGTAGCCTCTTGGCATTCCATATGTGTTGACTCTTAAATACATATTACATTGTGGATAATGCAATTAATTATGCATGGTTGTAGCTTATCAACTACTACATGTACAAAAAAACATTAATAAGAGATTTTTCCTTGCTTAAAAGTGGATGTAGCCTTTATCGTGAACCACTATAAAATTGATGTTTTCTATTTCTGATTATTTTGTGTTTTAATTCCTTATATCTAATTCTATAGTCCATTTATTCACTCTTTACAATCAACACCACTTTGTACAAGAAAGTATTTTATCTTCTTTAGGAATCCTATTCTAATTTTTTCTCAATTAGGTACAAAAATTGAAGATACTACACACCGTCAATCTAGGTCAATTGCAATTAGTAAAGATATCAGTTTTCTTGGTTAATTTCAATTATTTAAAACATCTGTATATTTTTTATTTTTCTTGTTTGAGGGTTTTATATAAACCCATATTCGTTTAGCAATTTGATATGGGGGCGTGAGTTATAGGCTAAACATCTTCGTCTAAGAGCCAAAGACTAAGGGGTTTGGTTTTATACTAACTCAAATTCATTTAGCAATCCAATATGGGTGCACAAGCTATAGGCTAAACATCTTTGGCTAAGAGCTAAGGGTTGAGGGGTCTCCATTCTGCCAAACTCAATTGAAGCATGATCCCAACCTCATCCCTCTAAATGTTAGGGGGCCTTGCCTCATGAAGACTTGATCCCTGATGGGCTCATTCAAAACATTTCAACTTCACTATAGACCAAGGGCTCATTGACAACACCTACATATTTCAATCAATTAAAATATTTTAGCAAGGCTAAAAATCTAACTGTTTAGGTGTCCACTTTATCTTTTTAATACTTATATATATAAACTTTATTACATTTTACTTTTTGTACATTAATTTTTTAATATGTTTGTGTGTGTTTGAGTGTGTTTATTTGTGTGTGTGTGTGTGTGTGTGAAGTTTTAATTAGAGATTGAGAAAGATATCTTATAGTATTGAGGTTATTGCACTTAAGGAGACTTGATCACTTACCCTGGTGTGTGATGGGGAAAATTAAAAATTATAGTCCTCGATCATTTCACAACTATTAGCTCATCGCTTTGATTTTCCTCCTACCATCATGTATGTTGGGATGAAATTATTATTCAATATATATATGAAGGTCTAGCATTCAATGGCCTTATACCCTGCTTTCTCACAATGACTGAGTATCTAGACAAGTGTGCAAAGGTATGGGATGGTTCAAGCCACCTATTTGGAATTGCATGTCAACTTACAAAGACTATTGACCATTTTTCAGCTATCCCAAAACACCAAAAAATAATAATAATTTTCCCTTATCAAGAAAATCTATCTTGATTAAAATTATAATGTGTCTTTTAAATAGAAAAGTACATTATGAATTTAACTAAGATAAAATCATTATTAAGGATAATATTTTAGAGTTACTATTGGAGTTTTAGAGTTACTATATTCTTGAGCTCCAAACAATATTTTTGCACTCTTAAAAAAAATTGGTTATGAGTTAAAATTTGTAATAAATACTATTAAATTTTAGACATATTATTAATATGTATTATAATATTTGTATTTATATTACTATATTTATAAATTGTAGAGTCGTAATTTATTATGGAGCTTTTAAAAGTGGCAACACACTTTGTAATAGCAACATGACTATTTTAAAAGCAAACTGTGTAATTTTGTATTTAGTAAACATTAATTATGTTTAAAGTTTAAAGTTCTTAGTCTTTATGTTTCAACTATTCTACTTATCAACAACTAAACAATAATACTTACATGATTATTTCAAATGAAATTATGTAATTTTGCACTTAGTTAATATTGATTGTGTTCAAATTTTTAAATGACTAATCTATAAAATTAAGCTTTCTTGTTTATTGGTTGTAATCACAACAAAGCTATATCGATTTTGACTCTTATATCAAAAGACTATAGACAATAAACCATATTTTTATTCTTGGTGGTTTTTACATCTACTTAATGCTTGCATACTTGCTTCTACATGACATTATAAATACTAGATACCTTTATTATTTTTCATTTCAAATTATTAACCAATAATTAAATTTTGACATTTGTACATGTAGGAAAATGGATTTTCTATTAAAAAGGAAAAACATACCAAATGCTTCTCAAGCTACTTCAGTATCTATGTCTTAGAAGTGACCAAATAAAATACATCATAGGTAGGAACATAACACAATGTTTCACTTGTTTAGAGATGTAGTGGATCATATGGATTACATGGGAATATAGTATCAGATAAAGATTTAATATTTGTTTGACATTTTTGGAGAAACCTGTGTAGGAAGTTGGGGATTTATTCAAAATATAGTTTTTCATACCATCTAAAAATGAATGGAAACATAGAAGTATTGAATTTAATTATGGAAATCTATTGATATGTGTGGTGGATAGAGGCATATGTAGTGATATTTGGTATTTTCCCAAGTGGATTTTTCCTATATTAACTTAGTTAATAGAATATTAGAGATGTACCATTTGAGGTGGTCCATTAGTGCAACCCTATAGGTAAGGTAGAGTTGAGAGGAGAAATTCTTGGGAAGAAATTTTTTAGAAGAAAAAACATGGTTGAAAATATACAAGAAGTACACAAGTAAGGTAGAATTTGGAGAAGAGTAAGCTATACTATAATAATTTTGCTGATAAAAAGAGAACATGAATAGAGGAGTTTCATGAAGGAATTTCAAATCTAGATAATCTTAGGAAATAATTGTTCTATAACTTGAAACTTGTAACAATATTTTTTAAAACAAATCTTCTACCCTTTAAAGGAGTGGAAAATTTCTAGTGAATGCATGTGAGGTATAGATAGTTCAAGGCATGAACTCTCTCATATTTTTAATCTTCTTGATGTATACATTTACCATAGGGGACATTGTAGGGAAAAATTAAGTAATATAATCATGATTGCGTAAAATATATCCTAGAATATTTATAAAAAAGAAATTGGGAAAGTATTGTAGCAAAGAGTGACTAAGAAGACTAGAGGTAAGGTGTATACTAAATATTTTGTAAAATATAAGAATAGACAAAAAAATGATGCTTCATGGTAAACCCATAGAGATAAAAATATTTTAATTATGTATTAATACATTGTAATTCATCATGTAAGTAAGAGCGCACGTCTAGTGTTTCATGTAGGAGCTTCCAGGATGTTTGAGAATCAAGAACTCAAAAAAATATTTCAATAATATTTTGGCCCATTCTAATTTCTTAGTTTTTAGGAGGAAGAATATTTTATTTCATAAAAAATTATCTATGCATGTGTAGGCCTATGAATTTAATGATATCATCTTCAATTGAAGCTTACATATGCAATATTAGAGAATAATGACAACCAGCATATGACATTTTATTATAACATATTCAAGGGGTTAAATGTAACAACTTATAAGAGAATTTATGATAACTTGTGAGGGATTATAATATCCTATAAGAAGAATCTATGTCATACCATAGGTGTCTTAGCTTATCCTATGGGATCCTTCAAATGATGGATACCACATGAAGAGAAAGACTTTTTGTAGTAACACTTTTCCATCTTGTCTAGAATCTTCTAATTTGAGCTTCATTTTAAAGAAAAAATTATAAAAGGTGCAAGAGGATTCAAATAAGGTAAACTCTTCATTTTTATTGTAAGTTGAATGAAAGAAAATATCTCTTGAAGTCCATTATACACAATGGAGGGCTCAAGAGGAAGATTTTGTAAATATTATCAAATACTAGTATCTAGTTTGGTGTCTAGTATTATTTTGAGTTCAAATTCTATTTTAGTTTTGAGTATTTTCTATAAGATAGTTTGGAGATTGTAATATATCATTTTTCTATGGATTTGTGCTATCAAAATATATCTAAATTTTTTTTATTGTAGTTTTACAAATATAAAATTGATGAAAATAGTCATTTTACCACACCTTGCATGAGCAAACGATCTCTATTTATTCTTACATTTGAGAGTTGTTGGGATTAAGGTGTATCAACATTTGAGTCCTAGCATTTAACTAATTTGATTAATTGAGCTTACTTTGGATAAGTATTGCATATTATTTGATATCTAAAGTTGCCAACTTTGTCTTATATTTCAAGTCATTCAAGAAGCTCCTATTTTTTGTGGATGAAAATGAGGGATGCTAAGGAAGAAGCCACTTGTCACAAGGAGGCAACTTTGAAAAGAAAGTTTGATAAGAAATTTTAAAATTTCTATGTTGATGACACATGTGTCCTTCTTTCTTGCTTTATGTCATGTCTTGATCCCTATTTTATAGGAAGTTGGGCGACCTACTTGGAAGATGCTATTTGATAGGATTGATTTTTCAAATGTTTCCAAATTTTGTAAAAACTGATTTGATAAGATCTTATGCAAATTTGAAGAGTCTTGATTGAGTAGTTTCCAATTCAGTGTTGAGTTGGACTAGCAATTTTTTGGTGATTTTGTCTTTAGGTGCCCAAGATAAGGATTTTATTCTATCTATGGGGGATGATACACCTATGTTGAGGATATATTAATTTTATGATTAGCAAGTTGATTGGGAACTTATAATGCATGTTGAGCTTTTCAATTAGGATTGGCAGGTTGAGGTAGAATTGATGGATTTTTCTCCTTTAGTGAAGATTTATGATTTATGAAGATATGGAGATGGAATATCCTATTCTAGGTGCCTCATCTTGTTGCTCTATATATACTTTTAGACTTAGTTTATTCTTAATTGAGAGAGACTATTTTCACAAGGGTTATGCTGCCAAAATTTCTCTAGATGGAGTACATTGTAAATCTCCATGTAAAGGCATAAGAGCTTGAATATTGTATTGTAACTATGATTTTGTTGTTGAATAATACAATGACTCGCTACTTTTAGAGTGTTGGGATTTTTACCCAAAAAGTTTTCCCCATGTAAATTATATGTTTTATTTTATGTCTTCTTTTTTCATGTTCAATGATTTTGTAATGTTAAATCTATTTAATGCATGCTACTTAAGATTCTCAATTTGGAAAGATATAAAATTGCAATGAACTTTCCTCAAAGGATTCATGTGGGAATTAAAATGTGCCTGATTTTGATTTATAGCATGTAGTAGTATGTGCTTTTATCAAAGTTGTGCAATTTGAAGCTAGAAAACATAGATAGAAAACATAGATATTGCATGTGCATACTAATATCAGATGGTCATGAACTAAGATGTCTCATTTCTCTTCAATTGGTATTAGAGCTATGTACGAGAATGTTCTTTTTTCTTGCATGTGTAGGTTTGTGAATTGCATTTACTTGCATATGTGTTGCATGAACTTGCAAGGACTAGCATGTTGCATGCATGTTGCTTACATGTGATTTTTTGTGAGTGACATGTACTTGCATGTGTATTGCATGTACTTTCATGGAATCACATGTGGCTTGCATGTACTTGCATGTTGATGCATTTAAGAATTCCTAGTGTTTCATGTTTTTGGTATTCCTTCTATGAATATTTCTTAGCAGCAGAAAGCTTGAGGGAATATGAAGGGATCAACTACTAATTAATCCTTTGATGAGTGGAAGTGTAGTTTTGTTAGTTTCTAGAAACAACACACAACTTGAAGCATGTAGAAGATAGAGAAATTGGAGTTGATCATGTAAAAATGATATGATCTAGAGCTCCTATATGATAGCAAAATAATCCTAATGCATGGGGTTGTGCTTTTTTGCTTTATGGTTTTGTTGCAGTAAAGTTTTCATATTGGGTATCTGTGTGAGAGGCTCCTTGGTGATATGGATAAGCTTGGGTTGTTTTTATCTATTGAGTGATGGGATTATGCTCATTGATTTTTCAAGTGTTGGAAGGCACTAATTTTTTTGCCTTGAATGCATGGAAAGGCTATGAAGTTGATCATTGGATTATATGGAAGCTTCTATAATAGCTTGTATCTCTTAGATGCATGTGCATGTTGGTGGTTGTGGAGTTGGCTTGAAATGGGCTTGAAGTTCCTGAAATTGCTTTTTCCTTTATGGATGCTTTGTTCTTGCATGACTCAGATTCATGTTTTTTGGATCTAAGGGTTTTATGGGTTTTTCATAAAAATCCATGGTCCTACTAAGTCATGAAATTCATTGTTCTGGATTAACCTATCTTGGTGCCTTTTTTACTTTGAGTCATCCAAATGTCACATGGATATGGGTGTGCATGGGTGTTCATTGGACATAGTGCCTTTGTAGGTTTTACACAGTTAAGGAAAACTTGCAATGATGTTCAGTTGCAGAAAAGCTATTTTCTAGATGTTATGTGGAGCATTATTGGATGATATAGGTGTAGTTATACATGCATGCTTCAGGCATGGTGAGAGGAGGTGGTTTGATTTATCTACATGGAGATGTTGGTACATGATTAGTCACTCAAAATTTTTGTGGTGATGCTTGGTGGCTTCTCTGAATATGGTGCTCAATGTGGACATGATTGGAAAATTATATCTGTATAGTGATCTTATGCTTGAGTCATGTTGTCTACATGTTATTCTCTTTAAGATCCCAATACAAAGTTTTTTGATGCAATAATGGGTTTGTATTTTTCAATGATTGGATGTACGAGTCATGTAACCTATAGGTGTGTACAACCTATTTGGTTGTAGTGGGATGAATCTGATGTGGACTATTTATATCCACTAGATTTGATTCAATGTTTTATGTAGACTTGTTAGTTTTCCTTTTTTGTGGTTATTACCAATTTTTTGCTACAACTCGATTGGTGGAGTTGGTTTAAATATTGTTATATCTGAAAGTAAAAAAAATAAAATTATTTCTGCATATGCTTAAGTGTTGTTTGCACCTTGTTTATCATTCATCAAGTGACAGTTATGCAAGTATTTTGAGAAAGCTGAATTTCAAAAGTATTGCTCATGTTTTTTGCAAAATCAAATGGAGTACAGAACTGAGTATACAAATGATAAGCATAACATAATACTTTCGTTTATTTCATGAAGTGATTCACATTACATGTTTTCATTTGATTGCAAGAATACAAATGATAATACAACTTTTCATTTTAATGTTTTCTTTCAGAATGGAAATGAAAGAACGAAATTACATATCCACACAAGTCATGGTTTTATCCATTTCCATTCATGACAAGAAAGGAAATATACAACTGAAAGTGAAAAGTAGATAACATGGGACATATCTATCATTTCCTGGGTTGGTCTTTGGTTGATGCCTCGTAGTTTGCTCCATTCTGCTTCAACTCCTGATTGTGCCTGCAAAAGATTGAAAAGAACGTCAATTAAGATCTCGGGATATGAACTATACTACATGCCATACTAACAGAGATATATTTCAATCCTTGCAATGCATAGAGAAACTAAAACAAAGGAATTGAAGCATGAACTAAAAAGAGAGACCATCATCATCACATATTGTTTTTTATCCTAACATTGTTTGTTTCCTTGTGTAGGTATAGGAAAAGTCATGTAGCTGATTATCTTTTGAAGACCAAGCATGTGGGAAAAAATGGGCTCCCACAAGGGTAGAGCTTGACATATCGCCCCTTACACATTACAGATGGGGCTGAGTGAAGGAGTGCAATCACCATATTCATCTAAACTATACAACTAAAAGAGTAAAGTAGAGTTCATTCATAAAAGCCATTAAGCCGACTGTTCACTCATAACAATCAAGTAGTATGCTTCCTGAAAGCTACAGGTGGACAGTGGACTTAAATGAGCTCAATCAATTCAACTGAATACATCATTTTCATGATTGCAAATCTCAAAGATTGTTGTACAACTTGCATTTTCTACCATGGGTGTTGTTTATGCATCTTGTTTCAAGATATTACAACAATGTTCTATCTCATAATCAATGATAGTGAACATGCATGCATAATGCCTCACTAATAAGAGCACTATTTAATAAAGGAAGCATGTTTCAAGTTTTAGTTTTTTCATTTGGGAAGAGAGCAAGGAATAAGACAATTTTTATTAAATGGGGCATAAAAATGCATGAAGAGTGCCAGGTAGAAGAGTATACATTTAAAGGACAATCAAGCATGGAGGAAGTTTCAGGTTTGACTTCTAGGTATTTTATTGTGTTGCATTAAGTGGAGTAAATAGTACAAGGGATTGTTATTGTTTGACGTGTATTGCAAATGGAGTTGTGCATCTGTTTTTACCATTCAAGGTATTTCTTCAAACTATCATTGTATGAGGTTGAAGCAAATGGACATGAACATGTTTGATAGGAATTCGAGTATGTAAAGCATTTCTAGATTAAACAAATATTTTAAAAGATTTAAGTGAAAAGCATAATGGACTGCACAAGTAAACATCTAAGGTTGCCCATCAAAGGAAGTTTTTGGGTCCAGGGGTTTGTCCATAGTACAATTTTTTGTACAAAGTTCAAAACCCGTCTGGGTTTCTTCCTCATTTGAAACAAAGTTTGGGAAGTTGAGCTCATTAGAGATACAAGATAAAAGAAGTAAATTGGAAATAAAGTGGAGCAGAGATCATATATACTCATTTGCATAAAATGAAGGGTAAACAGCTGGAGTACAGAGAAATGTAGTCTTCTTCAAGGTAACATTTTCCTATATAAGGGTTTTTACAGAATTCAAAATGTAAACAAAAGCCATGGTGGTTCAACCCCAAATTTTAAATATATGACAAAACATACAGATTTTTGTTTACTTTTTCAGAATACCCACATGAGAATTTTTTATCAAAATGTAAATTTACCACCATTTCTAGCTTACCCAGATGGGGTTTTCAACAGAAAACAAAATGAATGATTTGATTTGAAATCAAGAGATACCCATGAAGGTTTTGTGCAAAAGATGCAAAAAATACATGTATGCATTATGGGTCGAGCTCCAGATAGATAAACGTGATTTTCTTTTCATTCCCATAATACACACTTTGGGGTTTTTCATAAAATACAGAATTTCTTCATTTTTACAAGCACCCATATGAGGGTTTGACAAAAATGTTTAAGAAGAAAGGAATGCCTTTTATGGGTCGAGCCCAGAAAAGTCCCAGAAAGCCTAGTTTTGTTTACAAAAGAGTAATTGTTCTTTTCAAAAACAAGCTTTGAAATTTGTTTTTTTCAACAAAAAGAACAAAGAAGAAATACAATGGAATGATGGAGTAGCCATTCTTGCACAGAAACAATCTTTTGGAAGCTTTTGACAGGAAATGCAGAAATAGATGAATTTCTTGCAGAATAAAGAATACCCACATGCCGTTTTTTATTCAAAATGCAGATTCTTCATTGTTTTCAGTTTACCCATATGAGGGCTTTTGTCAAAAATATAATAAATCCAATG
>VDFB02111521.1:0-11793 GCA_007258455.2 Sequoia sempervirens | reverse complement strand
ATTATGTCATTTTGTGAATTGAAAATTGATCAAGTCTTGAGCAGAGCACAAAAGCCTAGGGTTTCAGTCTCGAAGCATTGGGGAACGAGCCATCTCCAGTGAGAGCGATTCAGAGGGTGTGAAATAACATCTGATTTATTGCCAGATAAGAGATTTCTTCATCCAGAAGAAATTACAGAGCTTCACAGAGTTTAATATATTCAAGGGTTTCAGAGTTGAATTCAGTAGAGTGAGTTTCTTCAGTAGTTGCGCCCATTTCTATTAGATCTGGAGACTCCAGTCAAAGGCCGTACTTTTATCATTGATTGCTGTTGTGACAGGCCATACATTTCTGTACCTGGCCGTACCTTGCAAGGAGAGTCGTACCTTTGGTTTCAGAGCAAACGCCTTCATCATTTGCATACAGACTTCATCATCAGAGGCGTATATTCCATTAGCAGTGGATCTTTCCTTCTGGTGCCAGAGAAAAAGCTCTTTCAACTCAGCCGTACCATCAGAAAAGGATCATTTATTGCAGCAAAGAAAATCAGGTTCTTTCATAAAAATTCATTGCTTTTTGATTGCATGTAACTGGATCATTATTGTAATCATTCCAAAAGGTTATATAATAGACTGGCATCCGTGTTTGCATTAAATACTACTGTTATCGGAGTTGATTTATTTTTTATAGAATTTATTCTTTATTTCTTTCAAAATCGCAATATTGCATTTTATGCTCAAAAACACCAAAAAGCCAAAAACTTCAGAAAAACAGACAAAACAGTCAGATTTGAGAAACAGGGGAAACTTAGGGTTTCTACAGTTACCTATCCGCCCTTGGGCTTAGAAGTAGGAAAGACTCTGGGCACCCTATTAAGGTTTCATCTCCAACCTTCCAATGATTGATTATTGGGGTGGATAATAACTTCAATCAGCATTGTTAGTTACTTATCTAGATCAATATATATGTCAAATAATGGAATGGATGTGCAAACAATACAAATGATCAATTAATTACTTTATGAATCATTGGCTAACATTATTGCAGGGTTAAACCGGAGTTTTATGGGAAGTTGTAGTTTGATAAAATATATCTCTGACTTTGAAATTGTGATTTTAGGGAAAACATCTAGGCCTATCCAAACAGGGGACATTACATCACCCTTGAATTTTTCAAATTCCTTGTTGGAGCTCTATGTGAAATGTTGTGGTCACCCATTGTATGATCAAGTGTTTATTTATCTAGTGCAGAATAGACTTTGATGAGTTCATAATGGATGGAAGAGGACTTTTCCCTATGGATGGTTGATTAAAAGCTGGAAAGGTAGATTGAGAAGGATCTACTTTCGTTTGAGACATTGTGTAAACTTTATAAGCCAGATTTCTTTAATTCCATGTAGTTGGTAGAACCAGTTTTACTGTCCCCTTTCGTGGAGCATTTGGAAATGACCCATTTAACCTATTTAATTCTCGTAGGCTAATTTCGGTCTATATCAGGGAATAATTTAATTAATTAAATAAAGTTGTCCAATAAAGCAAATTTTATGGATAACTTTAATTAATTTAATAAAGCAACTTAATGTTCTAAAATATAAATATTATAAAGTCACTTTATAAAAGTGCATAAAATGATATATTTTGAGCAGGAAATTAAAAAAGTAGTTTTAGGTGAGTTCTATGGGAAATTATAAAAGGAGATTTGAAAGCTCATTTGCATGTGCTTTTTTATTTTTCCATTTGTGGTGATTTGAGCTTTGAGCTTGAGCAAACCATAGGACGAAAACCCTCAAGGTATTAGTTTCGGTAGTGAAATATCTACCTTAGCTGATTGCAGGTGGAATCACACAAGTTTCACGTAGGTGGATAGCAATTGCATAATTTGTGAAGTCTTGCAGGCAAGACAAATTATCTTAAATATTTATAGGATTTGTTTTCCAGGAACTATTTTAAGAGTTTCCAAGAGTTGAAGATTTCTTCAATACATGTGCCATGGCAAGATTGGGACACCATAGCATTAATGATAACATCTATTGTGGGGTGATTGGTAGTTTGGTGACTTTGGGCGAAGTATACTCTGATTGCTGGCTGCCAGTATTTTTTAGAGAACAGGCTGGACGTGAGCTTCATAAGGCAAATCATGGGATATTTTTTTGTTTGGGTGTTCACGCTTAAGTCCATGATGTTGCTTTTGGTAATGGAGTTGCGGCATATTTGGGAGCATATAAGCTGGTTGCAATCATTCCTGAAGGTGGCATGAAGTGTGCAGCAGAATATCAGCAGCTAGAGAGGTCGTGGGAGGTCCTGCAGGTGGCTCCTGTAGCTGGCGCAAACTCTTGGAAGATTCCAGGCGAGTTGGAAAGTGTGGCACTGAGTTTGGAGGCTCTACACATTGAATGTTGGGATGGTTAGGTAGCAGCAGTTCAAAGACATGGAAATCTGCACTTTGTGATAGGTTAGAAAGCATAAATGAGTTTATTTCTGTTGTTCAAACAGCGAATGATAATATATGTATATCTCTTCTTTTCCAAGCACATTGAATGTATGGAATCCTTTTGATGAAATGTTCCTATAATCATTGAATGTTGAATGAGTTTGGTTGGTGAAATTATATTAAATCTTCCAATAAAACTATATCAGCAATAGCAAACAGAAATCCTACATGTTTCAGTACATACAAGCTGTTTGACAAAATCACTGTGCAACGAACCTTGTAAAAATTGCAATAACCTGGTTCAAAAATTGGTCTAGCATATTACACCAATTTCCTTAATACAAGGCCTTCTTTTATTTCCTTTTTGTTTGGTATGGTGGTGGTTGCTCTTCAATGTCAAGGATTCTTCTCTTGATTTGAAGAATACGCCTTATAATATCTAGAATGTCCTCTTCTTCTTGTTCAATCCAATTTAAATTAGGCTTCAAAATATGAGCTTCAGGAGCCCAAATGGTCATTTCTCATGAGATTTTCAGCAATGCGTGCCCCATGGTGGGTGCCAAAAATTGTTAGTATTTTAATTTGTCCTTTTCACGGCAACTTAAACTGGCGAGGAAACCCTCTCTTCAAATTTACAAGGGAAGCTTCTTGATTTAAGCGATATCTAAAATCTAAACAATAAACAAGGTTGCCATTTATTCACTATATACAATTTTATTATTTGGGGTTTTGCATGGAAACAAAATACTAGAAAGCAAACTCAACGTATTATTTGGGGTTTTGCGTGGAAACAAAATACTAGAAAGCAAACTCAACGTATTTTTTTGATCTTAGAGGTTAGAGCACAAGTGTTGAAAGTTCATTATCACAGAATGAGGATTTTCTATTTATACAGCTAAATGATAGTACTATCTACTGATTAAAGCAGAGACCATTTGTTGTCATCTTTGGAACTTAATTTAATTTTTTTCCGCTTATCAATTCACACATGAGCCTTGTGATCTTTGTGATCTTTGTTATTATTTCTTGTTTTGACTGTACTAGAGTAGTCTTTCATCGAATGAAGAATTCCTCAATACTTATTCTAGTTTTAATTGTACGTCACCTATTCTTCCTATTGACTAGGTTTTACTTCGTACATTCTCAAGCTTTCAATAAAGCAATTATATTGGCTATGAAAAGAAAATAGGTTTCAGATATATTCCTTATTGATAGTTTGCAAAAGAGTTGAATCTTTATGTTTCTTTGCTAAGCAGCAGTTTTAATTTTAATTGATTTTTTGTCTTCACTGTACTATGTGCAGCCCTTGCGCACGAGGACACAGTTTTTTGTAAAGGTATGGCTTACAACTCAGCTGCTTATTTGCAATTATTCCTCTAGTGAGGATTGACTTTGTTAATTTTAAACATACATTTGTTAATGTACTATCATAAATATAAATTTTTTGATAGACCATCGTAAAGATACATTTGTTAATGGACTGCAAGGAGTCATTATAGAGGGGGGCTGGATAGTTGGCTTATTATTACAGAGTAACAGCTGCTGTAATAACCCTTGCCTGATTCGAACGATAGTTTTCACGCTTAAGTTGACATATTTCATTTGTCAATTAAGACTGCTTAGACTGAGTTTGACATTTGGGATTTTCCTGTGGATTAGGATTGTCTGTTCTAACTGTTATCACAGAGTTTCTGATATCATGGTAGTTCAATATTCTGGGATGCAATAAAAGCTTAACCATATAACACAACACAGGTTGCAGGAAAGATAATTTCAGACTGCCAAAGATACTTTCAGATTTCTGTAAACTGTGATACATTGATAGTTACTTGACAAACAGATTGTACAATGGAAATGGACTATTTGCTGGCAATAAATAGCTCAGAAGGACACACAGACCAATCATCTCAGAAATACGTGTATGTTCAGATCAGAATATTCAAAATTAACAATTACAAACATGACTGTTAGTCGTATATCTTTACTTTGTTGTCGCCCGTAGTCGGCCTTGGTCGTAGTCGGCCAATTGCTAATAAAACTATAGATTAGTAAAGAATAATAATGTCATGTACTTTCGGGAAATCATGTTCGGGAAATAATAATGTAAAGAATATTAATGTTAATGTTGTTATGAAATGTCGTGTCGATTGGTTATCTAACCACCGCCGAACGTTATATGTAGTCTATTGGGATAGTCAGCAGAGAGTGATGAGTTATGTGCCGATGGTTATATTGTAAGCACTGCTGATACTCTTTGATTGTACATGATATTTCTGATAATGAAGAAAGTTCCTGGTATTCAAACATGATATCTTTCTGGTTACTGTTTTATTCTATGTTCTGCACATGACTAGTTTGCTAGTAGTACGTAAGATTTGAATTACATTCCATAGGCAAACATTTGGCGCCGTTCCTTAACGGACTAGGGCATCATCTGCCATGGCAGCGTAATGGGTCAACCAGCGGAAGAACCTGCAAATGCTAATGAGGAACGGGAAGACTCATTGACAGAAGATCTGGTAAATTTGTGGAAAATATCGTTACGTGACCACGTGCGTAGGGAATCCCACATTCGGGAGATCCCTGAGGAAGTCATTTGGGATCTGCTGGAAGTGAACGACGAGGTGAACCACCTCCTGAATCGCATGCCCAGGTTACTGGCCCGCCATTTCATTATCCTGCAAGACTTGCGAGAAGAAGAGGATCGCGAGCGCCGAAGGCAGCAAATCGTACAACGTTGTGAAGACAGAACCAAACGTGAAGAGGAAGAACGCGATACTAGCCAACGCCGTACTTCCGGCAACCAGCAATGATCGCTTGAACAACTAATAAATGCTCGTACGGCCGAACAAAGACAAGCATCGAGTACCTGACGGGCACGGGACTTCGGAAGAGCAAGTTCGGCGATCACTCAGGCTGCAAGAACAAGAAAATCGGCGAAGACGACTAAAGCAAGTCGGTAAGGAATTGGATGAGGACTTAATTGAAATAAATCATAGCATAAAAAGAACATATGAAAATCTGACAAGAATAGACACATCCATTGAACGAGCGCACCACAGTTTGACAAAAGGAAGGGACGAAGACCCCTTCAGCACTCCACACACAGGAAGATATAACCCCTATGACAATGAAGATGATTTGAATAGTAGCATCAGACGATTTCGAGAGTTGTCCCTCTCGGACGACAACGACGAGTTAAGGAAGGGAAGACCAGAGCTTAAGACCCCAAGGCAGAGAGAGCATCGGAGGGATCCTGCGGAGACCCACGGTGTTGAGGATGCTGACAGAGGACGTGGGAGTGACTCGTACGTGGCCAAGAGTGCAAGTGACGCATAGGGACGTAGCGAGGAATCCACTAGTCTAATCGGGTCCAACACACAAGGAGGTCAACCGGGAAAGATGGCTCATCCGGAGCGGCAAAAGTTGCCGAAATTCATGGGGAATGGCTCTAAGGATCCCGTATGGCATTGCAAGACATGTGAGACAATCTGGATAGCCAGCGGGCAGGATGATCCCGACCAGTGGCTAAGGGCATTTCCAGCGACACTCAGAGACAGTGCCATTGATTGGTACACGGAATTGGATCAAGCACATTGAGCTACATGGAGGGTATTGAAGCAAGCTTTCCAAGAAGAGTTCAAACTTCTACGGGACGATAGTGAGATTGTCACATAAATATATCATACTAAACAAGGGAAGCATGAGAACGTGCGGACCTGCAACAGGAAGTTGAAAGACTTGATAGGAAAACTTGAGGCACAACCGGCAGATGGTTTAAAGAAGAGATGGTTCATTGAAGGTTTGATTCCCTTGCTTCAGCGAAAAATGAAAGTAGTACCGCCATCCTCGTACACCGAAGCATACAATCGGGCGATGGATATTGAAAGTGAGAATAGGACTTCCTCGAAGGGGAAGAAGGGGGATGACGAAGAGAGTGCAGAGGAAAGTGACGATGAATCGGCAACTGTACAAGCTCTTTGGTGGGATATGATGCAGATGATGAAAGAACTGAAGGCCGACAAGGAAGGATCCAAAGAGGCAAATGAATTATGGTGTACGAACTGCAAAATGGAAAGTCATACAAAGGCAAATTGCCTAAAAAAATTATTCTGTGACATCTGCCAAGTTATGGGACACTTCGTCAAGGAGTGCCCATACAACTTAAAAACCAAAAGTTTGCAAGTATTCTTCACCCGAGGCGAACAGTCAACCCCTCCGACCATGCCGCCAAAGCCACAGAGCAACAATGCATCCCCTGGAGGCTACCATAACAATCAGAGAAATACGCCGAGAAGCAAAATTCAGTACGATAGCAAAGGACGACCGATGATCCAATGCTGGAACTGTAATGAATGGGGTCACTTTGCGAGGGATTGTCAGAGCGGCCAAGGCAACGGGGGAAAACTGTGCAAGTGGTGTGGACCGGGTGATCATGAAGACACCGACTGTTCGAAGCAGAAAGGAAGTATCAATATGCTGGAGGTAGCCGATGAAGAAGTCTTGGCGATTACAAGGGCGTAGTCAAAAAGGGCGAATTATCCAGACCCTCGTACGGAGAAGGAAAGATTTCGGGAGGCCAAGACAAAAGTAGAAGAGGCAATGGCGAATGAATGCAGGAATTCTAAAGCTACCAGTACGTTGCTACAGTCGGAGTCGAAGAAGAATATCGTACGACAGGTGCTTCACACAACCGTACCCATTAAGGTAACTGATCTCTTGCAAACGATGCCTTATCTCAAAGTAGCGCTTACAAATGTTATTGAAGAAAATCTTCAGAAGGGTCCACCAGAACGACCGCTAGAACTGGTAGCCGAGACCGTAGAACCAATGCTACTTGTAGTAAGCATCGGGAGGAAACCAGCCGTCGTCGAGATGGAAATCTTGGGCATGAAATTATCTAACACTATCGTCGATGGTGGTTTAGGAGTAAACGTACTACCTGAAGAGACCTGGAAGTGTTTGGGTAAGCCGACTCTTTGGCCCCCGACATTCCACCTCGTGGGAGCAGATCAACATGGCATCAGACCGCTGGGTACACTAACGGAACAGAAGGTCTTGATCAGCACGCAGCTATTTCTGCTAAATTTTGTGGTCATCCCACTGGAGAAAAAGGCGTACGATGCACTCTTGGGACGGGGATGGTTGATAGCTGCCAAGGCAACCCACAACTGGAAGCAGAATACACTCTCAATAGAAAATTGGAGGAGGAAATACACCATTGATCTGAAGAACCAGGCGGTCAGTGAAGATCTAGCATCTTCGGCATCTAAATCTGGAGGAGAATCAGAGGATGATGAAAGGAAGCTAATGGAACCAGATGAAGAAGGGGTACTGGAGGTTGGGAGTTGCTCGGAGGATGAGACAAGTTCACTGAATGGACTGTTTCACTGGTAGATGGAGGATTATGAAGTCTTCCACCTTGATTGCAACATGTTGCAAGTCAAGGAGGGGGAAGCAGAAGAAGACAAGGGTTCACCCAGTGAAACATTTCCACCGGAGTACGGAGAATATAAAGAAGGTATGGCAGAATTGGATGTGACGCCAGCACACAAGTTTGAACAGGACAAAATTATTAAGTACGAAGAGCCAACGATGAAAAAGGTAAACCTTGGAGAATCAGCCAAACCTAAGGAGATTTTTGTGGGTGATGACTGGGACCCTGTCCTGAAAGTGGCAGCATTCAGAATCTTCATGGAATATAAAGATGCTTTCGCTTGGACATACAAAGATTTAAAAGGCGTACCACCGGAGTTATCGTACCGCAGAGAGTTCCTCGTACCCGAGGCCCATGTCATGTCCCCTTCGGTGACATCTCGGGCGGCGGAGATTGGCTATCATCACGACCCTCGTAGGCGATGGGCTGAAGAGGTCACTTGAACTTAGCTCCAACCCGATCAGCGGGGATTGTCCGGTTGTCTTTAGATTGCGGCACCGATCCGAGGAGGATATTGCGAATTGCTATTTTAGCGGTTCTTAGCGAGATGGGACCACTTGCTATTTTTACTTGATTAGGCTGTGGCGGCATCGAGGATTCACTCAGTGCATGCGGCGCTCGGGCGGATCATTGATCGGAGTTAGAAACAAAGGGAGATATTAATATTTGATCGTATTGATTAAATATTAATTAATTAACGTTTATAATATAAAGTTATAATTTAATATTATAGCTTAAGTGAATTCCTTGAGGGGTGCGCCATCATGAAGAAAGGGGCCAGTTTGATATTTTAATTAATAATTAAATATTCAGTGGATGAACTATGGAGAAGTGAAAATATTAAAATACGAATATTTCATTAAAACCCTATTTTCAAGGGAATCGCACTTTTCAGTGTATTTGAGGGTTTGCCTTGGGAATTGAGCCCATTATGTGTTTATTGAGTTTTGAAAACTGATCAATTTTGGTCTGAGCCTGAGACTTAGGGTTTCATGTTCGTTTGCCTTGGGGAACGAGCCATCTCCAACGGAAAGCAATTCAGAGAGTGTGGAATACCACTTGATTTATTGCCACAGAGGTTTTCTTATACAGAGGAAACTACAGAGCATCAGAGAAAATTCATACCTTCAGTTATTTGCAGTTATTTGTATCCAGATACCATCTATTGCTTTTGGCGCACCTTATTCAGAGATTTGACATTGTTGTGAGTGAAGTCCGTACAGCATTTAAGGCAGATCTGACAGGCCGTACTGTACCAGCAGGCCGTACCTCATGAAAAGCCGTCCTCATCAAATAAAAATCAACGCCTTTGTCTAATGGTTCCAGTTTGCTCTGAAGGAGGCGCCTATACCAGCTGATGAAATTGTGCATGCCAGAGGGAAGGAAAGAGATCATATTTATTCCTGCTGTATTGATTTGTACCTTCAGCCGTACCAGAAAATCAGGTTCTTTTCCCAATAAAAATTCTTCTTTTATACATTGTTTTCTTCTGGGTATCATTGTAATCACTTGAAAAGTTGAATAAAGGATACTGGCGTAGTTATTGTTGTATTTCCAAAGCTATTTGATTTTTAGAGAATTTATTTCCATTTATTAGCAAAATCGTACCTTTCTATCATTGCATCAAAAACACAAAAAAATTGCAAAAAAACCAAAAACGTCAGAAAACATTGAAAATCTATCAGAAGCAGTGTTAGGGGGAAACAGGGGTTTCTACAGTGGTATCAGAGCTTGATTCTGCCATCCTAGGGTTTGGCCATCACATGCAACCAGAGGAAATTGATACATACAGGTACTACACTCGCAGACGTGCCTTGCTTGAAAGGCAACGCAGTTTGAGTAGGCAGCCGGAAATCATGGCTGACAGGAATGATAGGGCTGAGAGAACAGATATACCTCGGACAGATGTCCCTCATAACAACCGAGATCAGGATGATGCTGAGGTCTTACTTTTCGAGATCTTAAATGCGGGGACAAAAGCGTCGATCGGCCCGATGTATTCACAGCCGATATACGAACGCTGCGAGAGATTAGGGACCGAGGAGACCGTCACCACATAAATGGCGATGGCGGGGAGTGATCTTTGGGTCCGCGAGGAGAGCACCTAGGGCTGATGTCGCGGACCGGTGATAGGCCTACAAGGCCTACGTTCACGAGACAGGAGCCCGATTAGGCTATGCCAGAGGAGGATCGGGATGATTTGTTTGCTGATAACCTTATGGCAGCAAACGAGGAGTGGGAGTTGATACCTCCTACAGTCAGAGAACGGATCACTTTTGACCGTTTTATCACACAGAGGCGTGAACACAATAGGGCTCGTCAGGATTGGAGACCCCGACAGCAGAATAATGACCTCAAACATGCAACTAACAGGTTGAATCTGGTAATGTTTGATGGCAGCGGGAAGATGACAGCCCAAGCTTGGATTAGCAAGCTTGATACATTCCTTACCTTGCGTCCGATGGCTGAGAGAGACGCTATCCGTTACGCTAAACTGCACCTCGAGGGAGTAGCATATGACTGGTGGCATCACGGTATGGTGACGCTACATCATGATAGGATCACTTCATATCAGGAGATCGTAGACAGGCTGGTTGAGAGATTTGATAGGAAGGATCCGGAGACTTACTTCAGAGATTTGGCACAGTTGAGGCAGAGTGGCAATCTCGAGACATACATCAGCGACTTTCAGAGACTTTCCGTCATGGTTCCGAGCATATCTGAGAGGAGGTTGGTAGTTCTCTTTATGGAGGGTTTGTCAGAACCACTTAAAGGCTGGATAAAAGCCTTTGATCCTCCATCACTACAGGAGGCGATGAGGAAGGCACGTAACATGGAGTTCGCAGCCCCGGCAAATAAATTTAACTCCAGAGGTTCTTCATCGTTTCGAGATAATAAGGGCTTTAGTAAAAACAATGATAAATCTGATTATAACAAAAACAAATCAGATTATAGAAACGATTCGAAGGGTAAATCAGCCTTCCCACCCTTGGATCGTGAGGCCCTGAATGACCTTCGCAGGAAAAAGTTATGCTTTTACTGCAAGGGACCGTATGATGCCAATCACGATTGCCCTCTAAGACCTAAGGGCAAGGCGAATCGTGTTATGTGGGCATACTATGAAGACTCAGAATCAGAAAATTCAGAGCAGCCTGAGCATTCAGATGAGTCAGAGACAGAGACTCCAGAGCATAGGGTAGAGGTAGAGCCCGAGCTTCAGATACAGGAGGGCAGATTGTCTAGCATTCAGCAGGAGGGTTCTTTCCGGCTCCGTGGTGTACTAGCAGGTCAGAGGGTCATTACCCTATTGGATACAGGAGCTACACATAACTTTATTGATGCTAGGTTCGTTGAGAAACGAGGGCTCATCACAGAGGAGTTTGAGGGCATCAGAGTCAAAGTGGCGGATGGGTACACTTTGAGATGCGAACGCATGATTAGAGATCTTCCATTACGCTTGAACAACTATGAGTCTGCAGATTATTATGTTGGTCAATAGAGACATTGATTTAGCATTGGGAATGAAGTGGAGTTACACTCCTTGAGGAGGTCACACTTCGCCTCTGGCGATATGGAGATACGCTTTGAGGTCGACGGAAGACTCACATCTCCTACGGTACTTACCACCTAAAACAATTTCCCTTCACGAATGCATTTCGCCTACGCCATGACATGGTAGAGGGTCATTGAAAGGCCATTTAGCACCTTTACAGGAGGGACAGCAAAAGACAGAGTATCATCCGGACATTCAAAAGATCAAAATCAAGCATGATAAGGTGTTCAGTGATATTCCGCCAGGTAGACCTCCAGATAGAGGGATAGAGCACATCATTGAGCTCGAGGAGGGTGCAAAACCCATCATGATAACTCCTTACAGGCATCCGAAAAGATTGAAGGATGAGATTGAGAAGACCATAAAGGAGTTATTGGCTATGGGTCACATTAG
>VDFB02111520.1:0-25501 GCA_007258455.2 Sequoia sempervirens | reverse complement strand
GGTCTTGTTGTCAGAACTCTTGATTTTCCTCGAACTCTTCTACAATGTTAACAAGGTCAGCCAGTGTTATATTTTTCACTCTCTCAAATATGTCCTCTTCTTCTTCAAAATTTTCTTGCCCCATTGGAGCTTTTGTGTCCTCATGTGATGTCTCTCCAAGCTTAAGACTTTCTTGTGGAGGCATACCAAAAGCTGGCCTAGCTGGTCTTGACTTTCTAGGAGGGCTCTCACGTTTTCCTTTGGCTGTAGGATGAATAGTGTCATCCTTTCTCTTCCTAGCACTCAACAACTTTCTTTCTACGAGCCGTGTTTTGGCTTTTCCTTTTCTTGTTTATACCTCCTTCTTTTGTGCCCTAGTTCTCATTAGGGTTTCAAGGGGGACATCATCATCAAAATTTGATGAAGAACTTTCTTTTTCTTAGTACTCTGTTTTAGAGGAACTAATGCCTATGGTTTCTTCTACTGCAGGAGGGTTCACACTAGAGTCAGCTCTAGAGGTTGAAGCACTAGGAGTGGCTTCGACCATGCTTAATCTCTTGCTAGACCTATGGAGTTGAGGTAAAACCTTGGGTTACAAATGCTCAGGTCTAAATTGTTCAACATTTATAAACTCTTCCCAAGTCATTCCAAACACATCATGCAAAGATTTTTCAACCAACAATTTAATTGGGCAATGGTGGGAAACAAAATTGTCCCTACCTTTTTGAGTTTTGACTGTCATGATGGAGAGAAAGTTGTATAGCATGTTAGGCACATTTATCCTCCTCCTGTGCGTCATGTCACTTAAGAGTTTGAAATGCATTGAATGTAGGTTCAATAGACGATCTTCACAGGTGATATACCTTATAATGTAGATAGCTACCTACTTCCATGCTTCAGGCAGAGAGGTTCTTTTTGCACCCTATTTATCCACACTGATTGGAGGGTCGCTATGTACTATAAATTTGGCCCTAACTGACTTGACATCTTTGGAGGTAGGGTAATGCTCACCATCAACAGGTAACCCTATAACTTCTGTAATTATTTCCTTAGTTGCCACAAATTCTAACCCTTTTACTGTGCCTTTGCCTTTAGAAAATGTCTGGGTGAATTTAGTGCAATTCCTTCATCAAAGCTATCTAGCTTCATGAAGTAGTCTAACCATCCACAGTTTCTAAATTCGGTCAGGCATTGTGCATCCTGCAATAAAACATAATGAACCAAGGGCTCATTCCAAATTATCCCTCCTCCCATTGTCTGCAATCAACTATCACTTTGCAAAATTTCCTTTATGTAATTCTTGTCTAAAAGCCAAACACTTTCCTACAATACCTACTAAATTTTCCTTTTTTTTTACCTCTTGCTACTTGTAACTCAAGATTACGACAGGGTCAATAATGGAAAGGAAGGAATGATAAAAGAAAGTTATGATGGGAAGAAATGGTGGTTGTAGTTAGTGTCACTTCACACATGTGAGCCGTCCTCTCACTCATATTTCAAATCGGCTCATTTTAAATTTTCTGACGTAGCCTAACATGAATTGACACATGGGCAATATACTTGCATCTTTTTCTTCCCCCCCAACCTAAATTTGGACATGTGTTTGCACATGCGAGATGGGAGTGGTGATTTGACAAGGAATAATGACATGTTATGTGAACATCTATACTAACGTACAATGATTAAATGAACACACTTAAAAGATAATTAAAAGATGGAAATTAATGCGCACATACTTGAACATGTGGAGGATTTGTTGCAAAGATCATGGAGAAAGTACTATTCACCTTTTTAAAGAATAAATTGGGAAATTAATGAAAATGAAGTGGAGTGAGGTGAGGTGGAATGAAGTGATTGAGGAGAGAAAGGTGGTGATGGATAGGGGAATGGTGGATTTGTGAGGAAATGGACTTCCACAAAAGTGGAAGTCTTTATTATGGCAAGTACGTACCTTAATTTAGCCAAAAGGAGGGACACTAGGTCCACATCCTTCGGCTGCAGGAAGCTCAGGTGTTGAATGTTGGGTGAATTATTGCAGGAACTCTTCTTTGGAGGCTGGTTTGTGACATAATCTGAGGCGATGACCATTGACAAGTAACTTGAATCTCATAGGGTCAATGGTAGTGAGCTGAACAACTCCATTAGGAAAGACCTCAACAAGTTCATATGGTCCTAGCCACCTTGTCTACAATTTTCCTGCATTGCCTTGATACCTTGAGTCATATAGCAGTTCCCAGTCACCTGGCTAAAATTTCTTCTCCTTGATGAATTTTTCGTGCCATTTTATTCTTTGATTATGTACTACCGCCATGTGGTGCAAGGCTGCTATTCTCATCTCATACAAAGCATTCAGCTGCATGACTCTCTCTTTTTGTGCCTCAAAGATATCCATCCCCAGGTCTACTACAGTCCTAAGAGTCTTGTGTTCAAATTCAATAGGCATCATAGTCGTCTTCCCATACAATACCTCAAATGGAGTGAGGTTTTTAGTTATTTTCCAAGTGGTTCGGTAGGCCCAAACAACTTTTGGTAATCTACTTTCCCAATCCTTTTTGTGGATGGCTATTGTTTTGGTGATAATGGCTTCAATTTCTCAATTGGTAACCTCAACTTGCCCATTGGCTTGAGGGTGATAAGGGGTAGACTTCCTATGCCTGAAGTTGTACTCATTAACCAATGTTGTAACAAGAGTTGAAGTGAATTGAGCTCCTTGATCAATTACTATCTCTCTTGGGACTCCATTTTGTGTGAAAAAAATTTCATAAAGAAATTCCACAACCTTAATTATTGTCTCTTGCATGCTTCATGGCTTTAACTTCTACCCACTTAATTACATAATTAGTGCATACCAAGATATAAGACGTACCATTTGATGGAGGGTCAATGGGTCCCAGAAAATCAAATCCCCACTTGTCAAAGGGAGTGATAAAGTGACATCTCATCAGATTTGGTTGGCCGACCCATCCTTTGACACCTATCACATTTTCTTGTATATCTTCCTACATCCTTGTGGAGTGTGGGCCAATAGTATCATGTGTTCAAAATCTTCATTATTGTCCTCTTTGCTACAAAATTCCCTCCATAGGGTTCATCATGACATGCATGCAGGATGTCATATGTCTCATCTTCCCTCACACATCTTCTCATGACATGATCTAGTCCAGTATAAATCAAGCATCGAGCAATCCATGAAAAAGAAAAAGATTTTTCAATGAACACTCTTCTCTCTTTTGGTGAGAAGTGAGGAGGAATTCTCCCTGTTACAAGATAATTAGCCATGTCAGCATACCAGGGTATTTGAAGATTGATGGAAAATAGATGCTCATAAGGAAAGGAGTCATCTATGGCTTGATTGTCCTCTGATGTAGTCAACCTTGAAAAAAAATCTACAACATTGGCCTTCCCTGGTTTATCCGCAATGGTTATATCAAACTCCTGCATCAACAATAACCATCTTGCTAATCTACCTAAGATAAGGGGTTTACTCATAAGGTATCTAATAGTTGCATGATCAGTGTGCAAAAAGATCTGATAGCCTGTTATGTAGTGCCTAAATTTTTTTAGGGCATAAATCATTGCCAAAATTTCTTTTTCTATCATAGTATAGTTGAATTCAACTCCTTGCAGATTTTTGCTAACAAAATAATTAGAAATTACTTCACTTTTTACTCTTATAAATGTTAAAATTAGGGTTTTACTATATATTAGGGTTAAAAGTGCTTTTAATTCAAACTAGCATACCAAGGGCTAGTGAACTTCTTTTTTGATGTCGTTTATTGTGTTAGAATTGTGATTCTGCTCCCGTTCTCATCAAATGTCTATCAATATGTGGTATGGTACTTGGAAATACCCTATGATATGACTTATCTTATTCAATGCAATTATACTGCTACCTTGATTCCATCTCCATGAAGCAAGTGAAATCAAGGGGAGGCATACATCTACCCTCAAATTGGATTTCTAGAAGAAGTTAGATAAGAGGATTTTTGGACAACTAATGAATTCATGCTACAGGATTTGGTTCCTAACATTGTGGTTTTGTAGATAGCTATAGTGGGGGCTTCATTCTCCCATATTGTGAATGAATCCATATGAGTATCATTTTATGAAACAAAGGTTATTGTGAAAAGTCCTTTAGCTTGCATATGCATGTAGAGTCATATGGGTGCTAAAGTGGGGGCTAAATGTGGCAACAAAAATTATACTCCCTTCTTGGAGATAGTACAATTGCTTACTTAATTTGGACCTATTTTGGTACCCTTGCATTAAATACCCTTTAATTCATCATTACTAGGCCCTTAAGACCCTTTATTTTGGATCTCAAGGCTTATTTCAACTAAAAACCTGACAAAATCCACAAAAAACATGAAAAAAGTCTAACCCACCCCAAAAATATAGGGTGGGAATCATATGCCACCTTGGGAATATGAGTCCCCCTAGGTAGGACCCATATGCTAGAAGTGACATATGAGTCCCATTTAGGGCTTTTTGAGGGTTTGAGTGGGAAATTCAACTTTTTAATTAAATTTTTTGGTTGATTTCAAATTTTGAGATCTAAATAATGGTAAATAATGTGTTAATGCCTATATAAGCAAGCTTCTAAATCATTATTTCATCTAAGCAAGAATTTCTAGAGCAATTTCAAGATTCATGGTTTCAAGAGTTTCTAAGCATTATTTCACAAGAACATTCAAGTTTCAAAAGCAAGTAAAGTTGAAGCCTTGGAGTAGCATTAAAGTGCAAGTACAAAAAATGAAAACCATCTCACAAACATAGCAACACCACATTTACGTGGAAAATCCAATAAGGGAAAAACCACGGCGAGGATTAACTCACACTATAAAGAATATCAAAACTGGTCAATTACAAAAGGCTCACTACCTAAGGTTCAAGGCTCACTTCCAAAACAAGGATTCATTGTCTAATATGGCTGACAACCCAGAGGGCTCATTGCAACAGAGATAGAAAGAAGGTAGAAGAGATATGTTATAGAGAGAAGACAATCTCAATGCAATAGATAAATCCACCACAATTTGCTTAACCTTTCGTAGACTTGCATGAATGATAGACTACGCCTTTAGCTCACTGCATTCAGAAACTCTATATTTAATCTTCACATTGATCTACCATACTCATATCACACACACACACTGATTTACATCAATCTCACATCTATCTGCTCAATTTCTTCGCACTTATATTTCTTTGTACTATGCTTTCTCACCATTAACTCATCCTATATTTATACCATCTCCAACTTTGAAACATATCCAAAGTCGACCATCCAACATTAAATTCAGATTATGTTTGTGCAAAAACATCCTAGGGTGGAATTAGAATGAAGGTGACCCAAACACATGCTTAGTGAGGACCCAAATAGATCCAACACACAACATTAATTTTGAATATAGTGTTTAATACAAGGTCGGTAAAACCAATGTAAAAAACATAGAACAATTTAGTACAAACCTTCCAAACACTGAAATTATCTTCAATACAATAATAAAAACTTAATTCTAGAACTTCAAGTCATAAGACTTCACCAAAGACAAATCTGAACCAACAACTTATCTCTTGGACCTCAACCAAAACACAGAAAACCACATTTTATAGCTGGTGAACATAACTCTCACTGCACAATGAATCAGGAGCCAAAAATTTGGATATAGTAGCATCCAACAACCATGACCAACTTATCTGAACCACACAAATATAGGAGCAAATCTTGGACCAAAACCTAGAGCAACTAATGAACGCCTACAACCTTTCTTGAGTACAATTTTCTCAATATCCTCAACATATATAGCCAATAACTTGCAACCATCAAATGAATGACAACAACAACCACTTAACAACCAATTGAACAGTTGACATCAGTGACAACATCTTCATTATTTTCCATTCTTGCAACAATCTCCCCCTTTGTCATTGGTGGAAACACATGATACAAAAAACCATCAAATAGAGCATACTAGCTCTGAATATACTTCTCAAGATTTTTCTTTTTGTTTCTCCCCCTTAGTAGATAATCTTTTTTCTCATTCTTCCTCTCTTCTTTTTCACTTTCTTTCTCCTCCCCTTTGACATCAATGGCAAAGGAAAAATATATTTTTTATTGGTTTCCCCTTTCACATAGAAAATAGAATACTCATATAATGACAACACTTGAAACTATCTGCTCCCCCTAAGAGGTATCCACGAAAACATTAGTCCAAAAGAAAGATAGATCCATAGATCCATCGAACTGATGCATCTAGACATATGCATCTAGTTTAAGAAAGGAGGGGCAATGACCCCTATCTTCTCCTAGAGATACTCAAAAGTATCTTTAAGAAGAGCCTTCGTAAATATATTAGAAATTTGATCCTTCAAAGAGATATACTCAAGCTTTACTTCATTCTCCATGACCTTTTCTCTCAAGAAATGATACCTAATAGATATATGCATCATCCTTGACTGCATCATTGGATTCTTTTAAATTTTAATTGCACTTGTGTTATCACAATCGATCATAATAGGACCATCATACACCACTGTGATATCACAATCGATCATAATAGGACCATCATACACCACTGTGATATCTTTCAATGCTTGTTTTATCCATAGAACTTGTGTACAAAAAGATGCAACAATAATATACTTAGCTTTAGTAGTAGACAAAGAGACAAAATCTTTCTTTTTAATCAACCATGCCACCAATTTGCAACCAAGAAAGAATGCGACTTATACTCTTTTTATCATCTACACATCCAACCCAATCTACATTTGTATAAAGTGTAAAGTCAATATCTCTAGGATACCATAACCTATAATCTAGAGTTCCATTTAAATATTTGAATATTCTTTCAATAGAAGAAACATGTGTTTCCTTAGGATCTTATTGAAATCTAGCCACAAGACAAATTGCATGCATGATATTCGAACTAGTATCAGTCAAATACAATAGTCCACCAACCATAGATCTATACTTGCTCTGATCAACATTAGTTGAATCATCATCTTTTCCCAATTTGCAACCAATCACCATAAGAGTGCATACCGGTTTAGAACCGTCCATCCCAAACTTCTTCAACATCTCTTTTACATACTTAGACTGTGAAATAAGAAATCCTTTCTCTATTTGACTAATTTGCAGCCCAAGAAAGAAATTCATCTCTCCAAACATGGAAATTTCAAATTCTTTCGATATCTCTTCTACAAACAACTTACACATAGTTTCATTTCCTCCAAAAATAATAACATCAAAATATACAACTACAAGCAAGATTTTTTCATTTTCAATCTTAAAATTCAGATTACTATCTATCATACCTTTGTGAAACCTTGTTGAATCAAATACCTATCTAACATTGCATGCCAAGATCTAGGAGCTTGCTTCAATCCATATAAATATTTCTTCAATCTACACACCATATTCGGTTGATATGACAACTGAAATCCTTCTGATTGTTCCATGTAGATCTCTTCTTCTAGCTCACAATTCAAAAATGTCGACTTAACATCCATCTAATAGACCTTGAAATATTTATGAGCAACAAGTGCTAAGAACATCCTTATAGCTTCCATTCTTTCCACTGGAGTAAAAGTCCCCTAAAAGTCTATGCCTTCTCATAAAGCTAGATCAGGTAACTATATTTGGTTATTGCTCCAACATTTCCTCTATTTCAAGATTATGAAAAAGTTTAGTAATCATTGTAATCTTCAATCCTCTTCTTTCATTCTCTTCATCTTTCTAATATTGATCTCTGTAGAAATTTCATCATCCCAACTGCTAATCCCACTTGTAAGCAGCCATGATTCCTTTATTGGAAATGTCCAAACTACAAAGTAGCCTAAACTATCTCCACGTTTGTATCCCAACAAGTAATGAACTCATCTAGCATTCATGGGGAACTAACTATTTCACTCACCTAAGTCAAAACAAAAAAAAATATCTATGTCTTGGCACAGTTTAAATACCAATAGAAGAAGTGGTTTTGAACCTGTAATCTTAATCCAATTCAACAGAAAATGGTGTTTATTCCATTCATATAGAGATACCTATCAAGATATGTGTCTATGATCTTCTTCAAGGTCCAATTCATTTGAAGATAGGCACCATCATGCTCTTTAGAAAATTCCGATGCCAATATATTTACCTAATAACCGCCCTTGACCCTATTTGTCAAGTTCTAACTTCTTATGATGTTTCCAGGTTCCCGAACCATCGAGCTTTTCAAAAGAGGAAAACCCCTTAGATGCTTCACTACCTGAAAAATGTCACTCAAAATTGTTGTCCTGACATAACAATGGCTATCAATAAGGGAATTTGGAACATAATCTCTATCCTCAAACATGTCACTAGAATTATCCAAGTAAAACTCCAACATTGCATAAGGTAAGACATCTATGGGAAACACTGTCTTTTCTATGTAGCAACAAAAGAGTAGAAAGAAACAAAATTGGCACCTTCAAGAAGAAATTGAGAGTTCATGAACCAATCTTACTAGTCCAACCACTACAACACAAATCATGTGTGGGTTGTCCTTTAAAATATAGAGAATTAGATGGTGCAAGGATTTTAGGCGCCTTCATTCTAATGGAAACATCATATAATTTCCTTTACTGCACCAATGTAGGGTTCTTTTCTTCAACAATATGAAAACTGGATTTACTAAATCACCATATGCAACTAGAACTGCGAACCATGCACTCATGATGTGCGCATCTGAACTCCCTCTCAAAATATTTTCAAACCTTCATTTGCACCCTCAAAGTTTCAGTCTTGTTGAATAAATCCCAAGAAATATCCTTCATCTCTGCACTGAAGACCAAGAGATGCCTCTAGAATGCCGTGGTCAACATAATGGGTAATCATGAATACATTTTTGACCTCTTATTCACCATTGAATCTAGATAATGTTGTCGATATCTTTTCCTCTTTGCAAAACAAATGTTAAGGGTTTTGAGCGACGTGGCCTTTACCTTTTACGCCATGCCCATAACATGCACTATGACTCTCACCACCATACAAGAAATCTGTAAGCAAGGGCTATGCAAATGAAAACCCTTGCCACGCGTCTGTAAACCTTCATCGTGATCATGAGTCACCTTCATTCGCGACTCCCTAAGTTTCCCATCAACATCCGGGTAAGTATTTAAGATATACATTTGTTAGAGATGCATAACCTATATCAAACAAAATGTGTTTTGATGGATGCCGACAATTTCCTTTTCTTGAACAACTCAAACCCATTGCATACCGTGCGGAAACCACATTTCATATGCACACTCTCACAATACATGTCGAAACTCAATATTTTGCACACCTATCCACCCAGAAAGCACACCGCAACATCAAAGCACCCTTCACAAAAATTGGCAAGTCCCCCGCTTGACAAATATCACCATGTACTCCTCATAAGAAGAGGCCATGAGACGCTGTGCATGCCATCACAACTTTCCTTCCCGCCCAATAATGGTGAATGTATGTAAATTTTCCCCGGTTGATGGGGCAATAATGTAATGCACCGTCCATCAGCCTACCGCAGATAATATCAGGGCATGGTGGCATTGTGCTTGGTTTTGTTATAAACTCACAAGATGGTTACAGCACTCCGCTTCTTAAGCATTTGTTTAACCTAATCTATATCTCCTTTTGCAACAAGATGACGAAGCAGGTGACCTCTTATGTAAACAACCTTCAGCTTGCCATCTACAAAGACCTATTTTTTCCTAGATGCAAACAGTCGTTGGGCACCTTATCTGGTAAGCTATTTCCATCCTTTCTGCAGTCAGGGGCCAAGGCAGTTTTTATGAGAAACCTGTCTTTAGAACGGGGGTATTCCTCAGGGAGATCATTTCTTGGCTTCAGTATTATCTCAAAAGAAAAGTCTCCGAAAGGCGGTATGAACCCATTAGGAGGCTTCACCAAGAACTTATCTGGAGAAGAAGTTTGCACCTTGAATACAACAGGCATTGTGTGCATCAGACTCTTGAGGTGAATAGTTGTGTCCTACATTTACATCCAATTTCAAAGTCTATCCTCACTTCATTCTCATGCACTTCAACAAGCTTGTCCATCTTTAGATTCAGCTTTACTTAGGCCTAGCAATCCATAAGTCTCTAGTGATTGCTGAATGAGATTGAAATTGGAGAGAGGTGGTTTTGCTTTAAAAACGTGAAATTGCTGACATAAAACCTGTACAACTCATAGGTCTAATTGCTCATGACTGTGTGAATGGGCTTTCTGTTTTATGTTGATGCATACAGTAAACCAATGCAAACATAGGCCAATCAACGAATCAAACTGATCTAGACTAACAGTTGTAAAAGTTGAGCACAATATACAGATTGTTCTGGATGGGGAATATGTTTAAGTGATGAATGCAATATGAAGACAAAGTGGGACTTTCAACTCTCTGATCTGGAGATAGACCCTAGAAAGCAGACAACAAAACAGTTGTAGACACACAATAATAGATATACAATTGTGATGGGTAGTGGGCTTCATAAGTGCATATGTACTGCCCACCTGAAAAATCTTGTTTTTGTCATGAGGGCGTGTGGCACCGAGCTGTGTTCGAGTTTACTGCTAATGTGCAGACAATAATGAATTAGATGCTACACAACAGAGGTCGTAGATCATGGTAACCTCGTGGGAATGAAGACTACGAACAATATATATTGTTCAAGACATAAAAAAATGGACATTTGTGTATAGGCCAACTAACAACTGGTGGTACTACAAGATTCTCCTAAAGGCCAACTTGCAACAGACAATTTTCTTAATTAGAGAAATTAAAAGAAGAGAGATCCTAGATGACATGAACATTACTAAAAACAATTTACATGGTTCCGGCATGAATGCATAAAACAAAGGGGCAAACTGGAAAAATTCCATCTGTATTATAATCAGGGCTTAAATGTACACCATACCCTTATTAGAAACATTGATTCCTCAGCACTTGCACCTTCTGGGACTGGAATTCCATGCTCATCTCAGTCATGCACCCATATCTTCTCATTGGTAAATAAACAATTTCATATTGATTAACCCTTATACCTCCAAAATTCAGGATTTCTTATTGTATAAGCTTGTTTTGTTAGCATCCCATTACTTCTATATTACTGACAAATTCCAATTTCGGGGACACAAAGAAAACCATAATATACTTTAAAAAAAAAAATCTTCAAAAAGTCAAAATTTGATCCTCCAAAACCACATAAAAGTTTTGCTCCTATTGAAACCCATTTATTTTATAGTTAAAAATCCATGAAGAAGCCTGACCCACGAAAGTATAAGGGCTATCGCTATCTATATCAGTGTATATGTGTGTGTATATTCACACAAAACATCTTGCACCTACTCTTATAGTTATCCAGTTGTAGCTATTGACCCATGTATCACATTGTACCACCTAAAATTTTTCTGGTTTAACCATTTAAATAATATAAGACAGGATGCAATTTTGTTAGATTCAATTGTGTGTTCATTTGAATCGATGTTTAGTTAGTCTTGTCAAACATGATAGTGAGCGGAATAATTTTTTGCTCGATGGAAAAGCACAATTATATTAAAATCTACTTACAACGAATGTGTAGGTATGCAGGTTTGGCCTTGCTGGAGAATCAAATAATACATTGAATGGGAAGAGCATTGGCATAAACCTTGCTGAGTGACATTAAGACTATTTTTGAGGACTGACAATTGCTCTGTTTAAAATATACATCATGTATATTGAAAAAATATCAGCAAAGCCCTGATACAATCCCTACTACATAGGACAAACACATTCTGCAAATATCAGCAAAGCACTAATAAGCTCGGTGCTGTCCTGCACCCCAGTGCTAAAGAAAGCAGAGAGGGTTCATCTTTTACCAATGGATAGGGTAGTTTGAAAGTATATCTCATGGGTATTCAAGATTCATCAGAGGACAGGTAATTTCTTTTATGGATTTCAGTTATAAGAATGTCAGCATGCTAATTATGCTTTGAATGCAAAACTGATATATTAGGATCATTAACAGAGGGCTTATGAAACCCTTACACTGGACATATTCATAGGCAATAAATAAAATTTCACTTTCAAAACACACCACACGGATATCAACAAATACATGATAAATCCCTATAAATGAAAAGCATCTTCAGAACAGGGTAAATCCCAATTTGAAAATCCTATCTCTGACATCCCCAATCAATTGTAAAGAAATGAAAAAATCACTAAACTGGGTGTACCTCTATGTTCGTCAATATTCTGCCACGGAGTGAACTAGCCTTTTTATCACAAACATCTCATTCGGCAAGAAATACACTATTCTACATTCAAAAGTTGAAGACATACCTTGAGGCTTGAATATTTTGAAGAACAACCATCAAAGCCAACAAGTCATCCGGGAAAGCGAATCAGACATTTCACTTCTGCTCTTCCACTGCATAATAATTCCATGTACAGTAAGCCTTAGGCAAAATGTGCTGAAAATTCTTCTTCTGTTAAAAATAAATCACCCCAGATACAATCATCTCATCAACTAGTTAGCTGCATGAACTTATCTTGCATGACCATAGGAGGAGGCCTGAGAGAAAATTGAGAGCACCATAAGAGAGGGCCTAATTTAATTTCCACACTAGAGCTCTTCCACCTCTTAGCAGGTTGAGGCTCTTTTGACAAATAAAAGCTCACGCCCTTTATTCTCAACTCTTGAATGCATCTGCTCAGAGACCTCAAATAAGTCTTGTCCCTCTGCAAGATCTTTACAACATTGCCTTGACCAATTAGCTTGTGCAGAACAACACAGCTGAAAACCAAAGAGGTCACAAATGACATAGTAGCAGGGATCCACCATCTCTTACAAGTGTCAGCATTCTCTTGAGTGGAGCAATAAAAAGAAGAGTCAGAACAATTCCATGAAAGCCAAAAAAGAAACAAGCAATTTGGAAAATTTCTGATATGATGCTCTGAATCCTCTTATAGCAACAATTTCCTCCTCCCTCTGCCACAATTTGAGCAGAAACAGTCAGCCCCTGCTATCTGCAATTTCTTCCGGTGGTTGTTGTGGAGAAGAAGAAGAAGAATTGATGTTTATCTGCGCCTCATGGATCTCCACAATATGTTCATCAGTACCCATCTCGAGAATAAGATCTCAACTCTCTTAAAAGCTAAAATAGTGAATCAATCAGAAAATTCCTGCAAATGGGTGTTTTCAACAGTACCCATCTTAACAGAATTAGTTCTTAACTCTCTTATACTTCAGATCATGAATCAATTAGAATGCTTGTACGATATTTCTATCCATGGATGATTTATTTGAAGAACATGGTAAAACGGTGAAACGGGTAGTTCGTTTCTTGAGGGAACGGTTAGATTTCTAAATATGAATAAATGCCCGTTGCTTTTTTAAATTTCAAAGAGGCCAGCCAAAGCTCCACATTAACTTATGAGGAGTCTTTTAAGAGTTTTGTTCATACTTATGGTGCATACCTTGAATTTCCAATTACTATAACCAAGTTTTTGTTATTATATATTTTTTTTAAATATCAATTTTTGAGTGAACTAAGTTCAATTGAACATTTCACTAGGCACTTGAGGTTGGGAATTTGACTCTCATGCATGTTTGTTAAAACTTGGCTTCTTCATTTATTTGTGTTTTGAATGAATTAACTCTATTTGAACACTTCACTAGACATTTGAGACTAGAAATTTGACTCTCATGTATATTTGTTAAAACTTGGCTTCTTTATTTATTTGTGTTTTGAATGAACCAAACCTAATTGAACATTTCACTAGGTAGTTGAGACTAGAAATTTGACTCTCATACAATTTTTTGTTCATGATAGAATTCATGGAACTCATTTAATGAAATGGGTTCCAAATTGCCATGGAGGCTAAATGTGCTTCACTATTTTCTAAGTCTCTTAGAGTGTCACTTTTAGTGTCTCATAAATAAATAGATGGTTGTGAAACTTTAATTGCAATTTAATTTTTGGGGAGGATGTGCAACATGTGGGATACATATGGATTAGCTAGGTAAATGTTTGCAAATAGGAATTTTCATGTGTTTACATGTTTGTCATATATTCATTTTACTTTTCTAATTTTGATAATTTAATTTGTTCAATATATAATAAAACTTAATAATTTACAATTTAATCTAAATTTAATTTATGATTTGGAATATCTTTTGTGTACTTTAATTTATAATTTAATTCACAAGTATATCATTTATAATCTAATTTAGAACAATTCATAATTTTGTAATCTAATTAAGCTAAGAGGTGTTCTATAGTAGCATAGGAGTATACATAAAACTAAAATATAACCAACATAGATTTAACAAAAAATAAAACTATAAAATAAGTCTTATGTAAATAAAATAAAATAAAATAATTCTTTATAAATCTAAATAAATCCTAAGTAGCTTCCTTAAACTCATTCTAAGGAACTTCATTCACAATATTAAACCAAACACTTATAATCAACATTATATATATATATATATATGAATTCATAAGTTTAATAAATTATGTATTTTAAAAAATATATAAATAGTATTTATTTTTATATTACTATAATAGCTCACTTCCAATATTTTTCATTTGTACCCCTATGCACACCAAATAGGAATGTATATGTTTTTTTAGAAGATTGATGAGGCTAGTTTTGCATTTTCCAAAATTATACTTGATGCTTCAGTTGTTGTTGATGTAAATTCCTTTCTTTGTGATCACACATTAATTTTTCCTTTATTAGCACCAACCTACTGAGCCAAACAATTCTAGATTGGGCAATTGATAATTGGAATCTATTGCCAATAATACATTTCATCCCAAAAAATTTTCTATTGCAACCTCTGAGTATAAGGATATGAGAGATCATATATTAAACAAAAATGGATGGATTCATGGTGAGGTACATTTATTTATTGAAAAAAATTGTCTAAATCTTAATCCTCTAAAATGTGGACCAACAAATTCTCTAATTTGTCCAGACTCAATTGTATAACCTTCCTGTGGAATTTTGGTTAATGGATGTGTCTTCCATTATTAGAAATGAATATTTCCTACTAACATGTTAGGGGATTCTTCCCCTAACAAGAGTTGCATGACCTAGAACCATATAGAAATAATGTTGGCCAATATCTTCAAGTTTTATGAAATTAAGCTATGCAAGGTAGATGTACATTTATTTCTCAACCAGTATCAAGGGTGGGATGACATCTTTATGGAATCATTTGGTGCTTTTGGAGGAATTGGGACTTTTTGGAAACCAAGTAAGGTGTTTATTTAGCCTAATATGGTTACCTCTTCTAATTTTTTTTGTTATCTATTTAGATTATGGTATTGGATATTTATTTCAAGATGATTAATGTATATGGAATGGTTAAGATGTGATAAATCTCTAGTTTGGGCTCAAATTCTAGAATTTTTGCATCTAGTAGCAAATGAAAAGTGTATTCTTGGTGGGATTTCAATGTAATATTATCATGTTGTGAAAAGAGTAGTGGTCTTTCTCACATATCCCAATCATATAAGGGATATTTAAAACTTTATTGGTGACAAACATCTAATGGACATAGTAACCTAAAATAAGTTATATACATGGACCAATCACAAGTCCATTTTTATAATATCATTGAAAGATTGGATAGATTATTGCATAATAAATGTTGTCTTGCACATGCACAATTTTTTTACTTCATTTATTGTCCCATCTTTGAGTCAAACCACATCTTGAGCATAATTTTCATTAGTGGAGGTCATCCCTCATAGAGTGTCCATTTCAAGTTTGAATTGATGTGGTTTAGAAATAGTAAAGATTTGGAGTTAATCAAGGATTTGTTGACAACAATTGTTACACAAAAGGGTTCTAAAATATTTTTCTTTTAAAAAAATTGAACTTTCTAAAGAAATAATTGAGGGATCAGAATAGGACCATGCTTTCAAAAATGTTTTTCATGACAATTAATGAATTGAATTAGACCTAGAAGATCTTAATAAAAAAATCATACATAAGGAAATTTTTTAATGAAGATTAATTGAAACAAAAATATTTATTGGTAGAACATTAAGTTTTTTGTGAGGGAGGAGATCTTCTAGAAATGAAAGTCTAGGGAAACATGGCTTGAAGAGGAAAAATTAAATATAAAATTTATTCATAATGCTTCAAAATTTACATGAGAACAAAATATAATTGAATCAGTAATTGTATAAGATGGTGGAATTTTAGATATCCTCGTGGATATCCAAATAGAATTTATTCACCAAAAAATATATTGATGTTTGAGGATGGTACATATGTATTTGAAATTATGTCAACTATTAAAAATATTCCTTGTGTGGTTTCAACATACAATAATTCCTTTCTCATGGCACCAATCATGTTGGAAGAAGTTAGATGTGTTACTTTCTAAATTCCCCCAAATAAAGATTTAGGGATGGATGGTTCTACAATACATTATATCAAAATTGTTGGTATGTACTATTGTCATGCAAATACATAATATTGTTGAAGATTCAAGAATATTTAGTAAATTTATTAGACATCTAAATGTTACAAAGATTTCTCTCATTTCAAGGAAATCATCTTACAACACTTTTATTAAATTTTTCCCTAACTCTCTACAATATAATATATAAAATTATTTTGAAGCTCATTAATAATTGATTGAAAGGAATTCTCCCCGAGCTTATATCATGCAAAAGCAAATAAATTTCACCCCTTGTCAAAGAATTTTGTATGGTGTTATAATAGCTCATGAAGCTATTTATTTAATTGAATGCTAAAAAAAAGCATTGACGCTGGATGTAAATAAGGCACATGATAGTGTGTTTTACCATTTTTTATGATGGTGCTTTGCAAATCTAGTTTTAGAATGAAATAGCTTGATTGGATATTCAATTATATATCCACACCTTTCTTCTCCATATTGATTAATAGTTCTCTATGTGACTTACTTGAGGTATCTATAGGATTGTGTCAAGTGGATCCTTTATCCCCTTTCCTTAAATTGTGTTCAAGGCAAAGGCTTTAGTTCGTGTAGTTAAGGCTAAAGCAAGTTTTGGGGTATGCAGTGGGGTTAAAATTATGTAGTGTAGAAAAATGTATCCCTTTTATATTTTCACACCTAATTTTGAATTAATATTAAATTGAACTCAACTATGCCTTAATTTAGTGTTGTAATATGCATTTTACATATTCACATTAAGTTTAGGGCCCTATTAATTAAAATGGACTTAATTGTGCCATATTTTTAGTGTTGTAGAGTGTACCTCTTTACACTTTCACACCTATTTAGGGATCCTTTAATTAATTATGCTTAATTTTCCTTAATTGCCCCCTTTAATTAAAATCCAAGCCTAATTAATTGCATTTTATGAAGAGGAAACTCAACATTCATTAATTCCTAAACATAACACTTCTCATTAAGCAAAGTGTGTCCTAGGTGAGTGGCCTAGGGCCTAAATTTAAATTATGTTTTTGGCAGCATTTTAACATATTCAAATCCATATTCACATGTCAGCTTGTGTTATTTGAATTTCAGGAAATTAATGTTACATATCTATAAATATAAGGTCATTTCACTATGTTTCATATAAGTTTTCAAGTGTTCAATTGTGAGAGACATAGTGGGATTTCAAGAGCATTTCAAGGAATTCAAGAGTAGATTTAGTGAAGAATTATTGTAGCAATCAAGATCCAATTGTCATGTCAAAGTCTTCTTGCATCATGCATGTTATTGGAGCTAATATGGTGATGTAGAGTTCATGATCCATTCAAGTATTCAAAGCAGTGTTTCCAATCAAGTTTCAATATCAAGATCCACATCCATTGAAGCCATTTCATGTAAGTTGCAGTTCTACATTCCAAGGTTCATTCAATGGTTTGGTGAGTTGTGACATAGAGTTGTTCATTCATCATTCCTTTCATGTTATTTCATTTAATTTCAAGGTTTAATTACCAAAAAAGGGTTTGACCAAGGAAAACCCCCATTCACCAAAAGAAAATCATTTTTCCACTATCTTTGTGTGTTGCAGGTTTGCAAGTTGAAAAAAAGTTGAAGATATCAAAAGTTGCAAAATTGCAAAGTTGTCAAAGTTGTCACCTTTTTTGTGATCTCACAGAAACTTAGATCCCAAATTTATTTATGATTACCCAACAATAAAAATCGGGAATTTAGAAGTGTAGACACAAGAGAAGAGGACCCAAAAAAGGATTTTGAAGAGCCCTACCCAAGACCCATTTTCCATAAGGCAAATGAGCCCTGAGACAACTTTTGAAAAACACCATTTTGTGAGAGGTACACAACATTTATCCCTTCCAGATCTGCCAGAAAACTTGTAGGTTCCTTCAGTTTTATGTTTAATCTATTAAATCCAATTGATAGATTTCATTTTGGAGTTGATTTGCTATTTTTAATCTTTCTCCCCAAAGTGTTGTTTGACCTAGACCCTTGTCCTAACACAAAAAGGGAAATTGCAAGATTCCTCAAAGAATTCACTCACCCAAGGGTTGAAAGTGGATTTTGACTTGAGAGATCTCATTTCATAAATGAAATAGAAGAATAGGTAGGTTCATTCACCTCATTTTTCCCTTTCTATTTATAGTAAGTTTGGTGAAATATCCCAAATTTATTATAAAACCTTATGTGTTTGAACTACTACCCCATTTTTCTATATTTCATTTTGGTGAACCTAAGATTTTGAACATTCTAATTTCTGATTTGGAGTGCATTCAAACCCTAGATCTAGAATTTGCATCAATTCATTGCATTTAGGGTTTCTAAATTTGACATAGAGTTGCATTGCATTTTAGGTGTAAACTTACATTTTTCATTCATTTTAAATCTGAAAATTCATCAAAAATTACATAATGTTAGACTAATTTTTTATAGTACTTGCATATTAGTGTATGTTCAATCATCCACATTCAAAAATTGAGACAAAAGTTTCATTTCAAAAGGTGTCATACGGCTCATCATTTGTCATTAATTTTACTTGCATTAGGTCATTAAATTATGGAAAATTCTACCATAGAAGTTACAGTATGAGACCTGTAATAGAGAACACATAATCACTAAGAAATTGAATTTTTCATTTAAAAAAAAACCTGTACAAGGACCCGTTCACCCCTAGGTGAATGAATCTTCAAGGCCTACAAAAACAACCTTTTTGAGCTTTTTGTGGGTTTCTACACTTCCTAGGTCTACTAATAACCTACTATATTAGTCTAGAAATTTTTAGGAATTTATTTTTTATGTATCTAAGTCTAAACATCCATTTAGTGTAGTCATTTTTAAATCATTCCAAAATCATTTCAATGGCAAAAATCATCAAATCTGAAAATGTTTAAATTCTTGAAGCTTTGCATAATATGGATAAAAGTACTTTACACTTTTAGATACACAATGTTTACATTCATGAAACTTTGCATGAGTTGGATAAAATTACTTTACATTTTTGGGTTCACAATGTTTACATTCTTGAAGCTATGCATAATATGGATAAAAGTACTTTTCACTTTTGGATACACAATGTTTACATTCGTGAAACTTTGCATAAGTTGGATAAAATCACTGCTCATTTATGGGTACACAATATTTTACATTCTTGAAGCTTTGCATAATTTGGATAAGAATACTTTTCACTTTTGGATACATAATGTTTACATTCCTAAATCTTTGCGTGAATGTGCTTTTCACTTTTGGGTACATAATGTTTACATTCTTGAAGCATGGCATAAGATGGATGAAAGTACTTTTCATTTTTGGTCACACAATGTTTGTCTCTTACCTTTCTAAGCATGCTTGGAAAAATTTCATCCCTCCCACTTATGAGAATGTTTTAACAAAAGAGAATACAATAGTGGACAATCATGACAATCAAATTTGGTCTTCTCCCAATATCTCTCCTATTTGTGAAGAAAATATTTTTATGTTAGAAGATCCAATGAATGAGAGTTATGAGAATCTTATTTGTCTCTCTTCACCTACCTCTCCCACATGGGAAGAAATTGTTGGATACAAGGATGATACCATTGATGAATCCCCTACTTGTGATGAAGTTATTTTACAGGAACCGACCATTGAAAGTCATGAACATCTAGTTTGTTGCTCTCCTAAACACTCTCCTACTAGGGAAGATATCATGGTGCAAGAAAATGACAACATTGACACATATCTTTTAAACAATAGTAATGTAGATTCCTTAGATGAAGATGATGAAGTGACATTAGACTCCCCTTCACTAAGAGATCATGAAAATAAGGATAAGTTTGTTGAGGTTATGAACATTAGAACTCCCTTGAGTCCTCTAATTATTAGACCTCCTACAAATCCTTTAATTATTGGACCACCTAAGCCTCAAATTATCTTATATCCACCCTCACAACAACCTCAAGTTCAAACCAAACTCATGCTTATCTTAGAGCCACCTAAAAAGAAACCATTAGCTCCAAGAGATATCTTGAATTTTACAAGGAAACTTGATAGTAACAATATTTTCCAACACCAAGTTACAATACTGTTGCTCACACATACAATAAAAGGAGCACTAGGAAACTATAAACCATTCCTACTTCCTTACCCTTACCTCAACCCATCTTTTCTAATGCTCCTTATTTTCCTTTACATAATGGAAATGAATATGATCTTGTTGAACAACTTACGAATACTCTTGGTAAGATATCCTTATGGGATCTTATTCAATCCTCACCTAGTTATCATAAAATTCTTCAAAGTTCCTTACAACAAGTTCCTATCCCTCCTAATGTGCAACAAAATTACATAGAAGCTATAATTCAAGGAATGAATGCAAAAAAAATTTTCCACCAAAGTGAGCTAACTCCTTTGGACATGCAAAAAAAAAAATGAAGCTTTCATGATAGTACCTATTATTAATAGGAAGGGGATAAAGATAACCCTTTTTGACAATGGCTTAGCCCTTAACGTGTGTAGTATAAAATTTTTGGATAAGATTGGAGTAGACAAAAGCCAAATTCAATCAAACTCTTTATCTATTTGCGGATTTCATAATGTAGGGAAACAACTGCTTGGTCTGATAACATTTCCTATTACAAATGGAAAGGTCACATTGTGAACTCCTATTCATGTCATGCTTGATAATATTTCATATAATATTCTCTTGGGTAGACCTTGGATTCATGCAATGAATGGGGTGCCTTCTACTCTTCATTGTAAAATGAAGTATGTCTACAACAACAAAGTGTATACAATGGAGGCTGACCCTGAACCAAAAATTTGTTTGAGCATTGAGAAAGACAAGGAAAATCCTATAAAAACATTGACACCAACTACACAAGTAGAACCTATGTAAGAAGAACAAAAAGATAAGTTTCTTAAACCCTTCATAATGTTATTAATGGATGATTTGGGATCATTGGATTTTACAACTACATTCATAGGTGAATACAAGATCACAACAAATGAGTTTGAAAAGGGAAAAGAAAAAGTGATAATGTCAACATAAAATTTAGAAGAACCTGTGAAAGAATCCACTTTAAACACTTTAGAAGAAGAAACAAATTGCACAATAAACTTTGATGAAATTGGTTATGAACAATCATCAAATCCAAAAGACATGGAAAAGATTTATGGAAGAAGTTATGAGATTTTGAAAATACTTGGTTATAGTGGAAAAGGACGTGGTGCTAGAGAACAAGGTATTTGTCTCCCTATTGAGCATAATACACAAGAAACCACTTGTGGTCTTGGTTACTGTCCCTCGAAAGAAATGAAAGAATCAAAGAAATATTTGTTTAACATCAATGTCATCACACAAAAAAATTGTAGGACATGTCTTAGTAATGATTGGATTTCATTACAATTTATCCCCTCCTTTAAAGGAGAGTACAAAATCTCGCAATCTAAAGAGTCTTGTGTACTTATGACACCTTGTACTAAGCAAGAGATATCTTTGTCAAAAAATCAAGGAACATCTTATATCATTGATCAAGAGAGTATCTTGTCGAGAATCCCCCAAGATTTTTTGCTATATCTCCTTCCAAGAAAATGAAATAAATTTTACAATAAGAGTTCATTTTGTGCATATATATCATAGAGTTCATGGTCATTCTACTAATGAATATAAGGATTTGGGTAATAAAATTCAAAATCTTAAGGATTGTGGTGCTCTTCCTTGTGTTGAAGCACTCAGTTGCTCTAATTGATACTAATTTTTATTCTATCATGTTTCTCATCAATCATCTCGGTTCATCCTTATCTTGCACTAAGTGGGGGTAAGTGGTTAGGTAGTTGTGTCCTCATTTGACACTTGTTGTTGTCTCTTTTGGATAGTTTATCGCCTTCCATGTATATATAAAAGCAAGCTTGGGATGTGGATGACATGCCTTAAGTTGGCTCATGTGTGACATACTTTCTTCCTATGTTATCTTTAGCATTGCATTTTGGGGACAACCCATTTCCTTTCTCCTTTTTCATGATGTAGCTTCATTCGAGAACATATGACTTGGCATAGGGCTTTTTGAATAAGCTCTCATGTATTCTTCATTAGATACTTTAAAGAAAATTTCTCCCAGTAATGGTGCTAGAAATTTCTTTAAAGTAGAGGCATACATTGACATTTTGACATTCATGTTTCATTGTGTGAATTTATTTCTTCTTGTGATGCGTCCTTTTCTTGGTGGTTTCATTGGGATTGATGTCCTTCGAGAGTGTGATATTTCTTAGCATACAACTTTCCTCTTAGTGGTGATGCTATGTGTTGCATTCCCTAAGTTGTGATTCTCTTATTCCTAGACTTATCCTCTCTTGAAGACATTAGGCACAATGTTCCCTAAGAAGAGACCTTACATGAACTAAGTAAGATCCCTTTGAACAAACCTTTACTTGCATTTTTTTTCATAAGTGTTTAGCATAATTTAGCTTGCTAACGTTGTGAAGGTCGAACCCCTCCTTTCAAGGCCACCAAGCATAACACACTTTTCTTGCTAGTGGAGCCTTTCCCTGTTCATAAGTTCTTAGCATAACACAAATTTTTAGGCATTCTGAAGCCCAAAGTTCTTGTGGTGCCTTATTGAAGTTGTCAAAGGGATACATATGATATGGTATGAGAGCCTAATAAGATTCTCTCATTTTCCACCCATTGGGGGCTCACCTAGTGGATAGCCTAAGGTTCCATTAGCCCAAAGTGAGCACATGCATCATTTGCATAGTGGACATCAAGTTCTACTTGTGAACGTTGTTTGGAAAATTAGCTGAGATGTGTTCCACATCACGTTGGACATTCGAGGCTTGATCCACCCTTGTTCTCACCTTTTCTTTTAGGTCTTTGATGTTGTATGATTGAGAATATTTATCATTGTTGCATACATATGTATCTTGAATGTCTACTTTAGTGTGAGTTTGACATGGGGTCATCCTCTCACTAAAGTGGGGGCTAAATGTAGTGTAGAAAAATGTATCCCTTTTACATTTTCACACCTAATATGGAATTAATGTTAAAATCAGCTTAAGTATGCCTTAATTTAGTGTCATAATATGTATTTTACATATTCACATTAGTTAGGGCCCTATTAATTAAAATGGACTTAATTGTGCCTTATTTTTAGTGTTGTAGAGTGTACTTCTTTACACTTTCACACTTATTTAGGGCTCCCTTAATTATTGAGGTTAATTTTCCTTAATTGGCCCCTTTAATTCAAATCCAAGCCTAATTAATTACATTTTCTGAAGAGGAAACCCAAAATTCATTAATGCCTAAACATAACACTTCTCATTGAGCAATGTGTGTCCTAGGTGAGTGACATAGGACCCATTTGAGGCACACCCTTTCATATATGGAAGTGTAGTTGGTGAAGTATTGTTTTGTGATTAGAGAATTTTATATAATTTGAAACATAGAAAAATGGGGTAGGGGTTCAAACACATAGGGTTTTATACTAAATTTGGGATATTTCCTGAAACTTACTATAAATAGAAAGGGGAAAATGAGGTGGAAGTGATAGATTGCATTTTGGAGTTGATTTGCTATTTTTAATCTTTCTCCCCAAAGTTTTATTTAAACTAGACCCCCGTCCTAACACAAAAGCGGAAATTTCAAGATTCCTCAAAGAATTCACACACCTAAGGGTTGAAAGTGGATTTTGACTTGAGGGATCTCATTTTCTGAATGAAATAGAAGAATAGGTAGGTTCATTCACCTCATTTTCCCTTTCTATTTATAGTAAGTTTGGTGAAATATCCCAAATTTAGTATAAAACCCTATGTGTTTGAACCCCTACCCCATTTTTCTATGTTTCAAATTATATAAAATTCTCTAATCAAAAAACAATACTTCACCAACTACACTTCCATATATGAAAGGGTGTGCCTCAAAGAAGATGATATATTATCAGTGGTATGTTGGTTCTACTTGAATCTCAAGATAGATAATTAACACTTAGAAATAAAGTATCTTTCTCTTTCGCACTCCAATATCTATAAAAATGATTATTATTGGATGATTTGGATTTTTAATAAGTTCCCTACATTGCAAGTACCCTAGTATTCCTCTCTTTAAAGGGGATCTACATGCTAATCTATGGGAGGACACCATTAATGCTTGCCAAAAAATTCTTCATGGAAATTGAATTATTTGAAATTAGATGGGAGAATCTTAATGCTTAAAGCTATGATATAATACATTCTAATCTTTATGATGTCTTGTTTATTGATCCTCTTAAAGATCTCTCAAGAATTAGATAAAATAATAAAGAAATTATTATTGGGTGGTTCCAATGAAACTAAGTGTATTCCTCTTCTTAAATGGGACACTATATGTCTTCCCAAAGTTGTTGGTGGCTCATGAGTTAAAGTCTTATCAAAATGGAATCATACTTTCTACACCAAGTTGATCTAGAACATGTATTGACAAGCTTGATGTGTATTGGAGATAAATACTAAAATATTGGGAAAGGAGATCCTTAATGTTAAGGGGGTATTTTTCTATTTGTTTCTTTCCCTAAGGAAATTTCATTAGGAAGGAGATCACAAGGTGTAAATATTGGCTTTCAACCTCAATGGTGAGTCAATCATACCTAATTTCAATCCTTAGGACAATAAGACATGTCTGAAATTAAATTGGAATGATTTGTAATGTTCAAACTAAATGAACAATAAGACCTAATACCTAAAATGCAAATTCTTTAAAATACAAAAAGTAAAATCATAGTTTGTAGGTAGGTCTAAGAAAGGTTAGGACACATGCACCTGTCACCAAAAGTTGGTTTTGAGTCCTGTTGAAGCAAAGATTTTCCCTAGGGTGAATGAGTCCTATTTAGGGCTTTTGAAAACACTTTTTACAATCCTCTGGTGCTATATTTTAGCTTCTTTTTTATGTAGGTCCCACTGTTAGAAAGTCAAAAATAACGTCTACAACCTAGTTTATGTGGCTTGAAAACAATGTTGACAACTTATGCAACAATACAAAATTGTTCTTCAATATCTCCAATCCTTCTTCAACTTGTAATCTGCACATACATGAAGAGATTTATTTTTTGGAACAAGGATTTTCGTTAGTCAA
>VDFB02111519.1:0-13803 GCA_007258455.2 Sequoia sempervirens | reverse complement strand
GATGAAAATAAAAAATTCAATACTTATGTACTCACATGCATAGAATGCTCAAGTGATTTTATTTAACTCTAAGCAAAATATCACCTTGATGATCAACACAATTCGTCCTATATGAAAAAAAACATTATCCATGACTCTCAATGACAAGCATGGAGACATTAAAAAGGCAAATCAATGGCAATCTTATGGAAATGGCAATAAATTAAAGACAATACCTAATGTTCATTGCAATCAACGGAAGGGACAAAGCTACAGCCGCCTTTGATTTTTCTACCTCCTTTGAATCTTGTTATACTATTTTGAGTTTAACAATACCTTAGCAAGCAAGCAACCATAGAAAAATAGACGGAGCATCCAAAATGCACAGGCTTTTTCCTCTAATAAAATATCATTTCCAAACGGGGGAATTATCTTTTGGCGAACCCATCTGATCATCAAAATATATTATAAAGAGGAAGATGATATCAACGTGCCAACAAATATTAGGAACCAAAGCTGGGCGATGTAAATGATATGATTAAATTGCGAAAGGACAAATGCTATCATAACAAGTATCGAGGGAACCAAGCTAATTTATATATACCAAATCAATGAAATTTGAAGCTTGACAATTTAAACGAGATTTGGCATTTCCAAGGCTCCGAAAACGATATTTCCAAGATATTTGTTAATTCTTGAATGTATTGTTTAAATTATATTACCAGTTTTTGTCATATAATTAATTTGGATCAGGTGAATTCATCGTCAGCAATTCATCGCAAGAAAATTCATTGCAATGAAAATTCACCACCAGCAATTCACAGATATCAAAAATTTCAAAATCTTGGAAATATATATTAAAAATGTTAATGTGATGAATTTTTGGTGGCAGTGAATTTTCCTCGTGATGAATTTGTCATGGCGATGAATTTTCTTATGGTGAATTGCTGATGGTGAATTTTTACGGAACCAGTTAGCTGGTTATGTTATCATGGAGCGCTATTTATATTCCTCCAACGCAAACGACAGTGCTTTGAGTATGAAGCTTAGATAATAATAATCCTCATTTGAAGACTGAATATTTTATAGGAAATTCAAATAACTGTGTTGCCACATCATTAACCACCCTCCTATGGCTTGGGGTTGATGAGGAATTTTGTGAAAGAATTCGTTCATTGATTCTTGTGACACGGTTTGCAGTATTTAGGAGTTTGGTTGAAAGATCATGATTTATGATTATTTTATTCATGTTAAAAAATATGTTTTCTAATTTTATAAAAGAATTTGATCTATTAAAAGGAGTACAATTTTTTATAAAATAGGCATTTTAAAAGGTTCTGTGATTTTAATTATAAGAATATTGTAATTCTAAGAATAATGAAATAATTTTGAATTAATTATGACATATAATATTATAAATATACACTATACATCACTTAACAATCAAATAGATAGTAGTCACAATCCTATGCTATATAAATATGTAAGGGGGAAAAAAACTAGTATGAAAGTTCTCTTAATATCAGCTATAAAAAAAATGACCGAGTTTCCTAACTTCTGTTTTAATGAATTGATTTTAAAAGAATAAAAAAGACACAGCAGATGCATTGCAAAATGACCTTGCATATGTGTTGATTAAGCATACTTATATTGTAGCATCAATCAACTAGGCTAACCCTATCAACTAAACTAATTTTTACTTCAATGCTGAAATTTTTCGAACTTAAATAAAATTAATTAAAATAGAATAAAACCCTTACATTACTATGTTATGTTATTACATTTTAAACTCAAACATATTTTTTATATAATTTATTATAATAAAAAAATGTAAAATAAAAATTTAGAGGCCTCTAAAATTATTGTGATTTTTTATGTCATCTATAATGTACACACTCATTCTAATGGTCCCACTCTCCAATTTACTTTGTCATGATGATCTAATTGTCTTGCTATGCACTCCATTATTGATGCCATTATATGGACTCTTTTATCTTCCACATGCTTCCAAGTATCAAGTGGCTCCATTTGTCACATCATTCCAAATTTCTTCTCTTAATGTCACTTCTTATCATCACGAATCCCTCTTCTCTATTTTAACATATGAAGATATTTGTGTTCACTTTGAAAGCAATTTGGAGGTGGACAATTTGAATGAGCTATTTGAGGAGACAAGGCTTCACAAATTCATGGACATTGAAAAAAATGAAAATGTATTAATTTTGTGTCTCTTGATCCCTTAGACTATTTGACCTCATGGACATCATTAATATATCTTCATTCATTTCGCATTTGTTCCTTGTTCGAATAGGTGAATTCTCCTTCCACATGTTTTCATGTATGATTATGCATTATTTCCAAACGATTCTCATATCTTCCACCTTTTACAACATTTCACATTTCTTTCACACTTTCTTGTACAATTTCGTGTTTCTCCCACGTGATCTCACTATCTTGCATACAGTTTCCTTGATAAAATAGATACACCAATCATAGGAACGTTTCTTCCTCAAAATTTTAAACACAAATCACACCTATTCACTCTACTTATCCCCATAGAATGGTCCATCAAACAAAAAATACGTATATAAAGAGTTTTTATGAAGTGTATTGGTCTTGATTTCAAGCCTATATCTGATGGTCATATGATTGTATTTAATGATTTTTGTCATAAAATACAATTGAAAATTTGAAAATATTGAATGAAATAAAATGATAAAATTTTAAACGTTTCATCAAAAAATTTATAAGATTATAATAGAATATAGGTATATCTGAACTATAATATATTTTTCAAAACTAAAATATCCAAGAAAATTTTGAATAAATAGGTAGTCATCACAAAATATTAACTTGACAACCACCAAAATTAAGCCAAGCGCAACATCTTTAGACTTTTTAAAAAATATTTTTCTTTCCCGGTTTGCTTCTCGCACCCTCTCTTGAATTTAAGGTATCTTGAATATATTAAGCTTTTGTTTTCATTCTTTTAAAAATCATGATGGAATATTCAGCCTCCCTATCGTAAGTTCTTTTTTATATCTATGTAATGGAACTGTGAAACAGACGCTTGTTACTAGTTTGATTTTTCAATGTTTATAATTGTTCAGTGATGAGGCGAGGCTGTTAAAGAATATTGTGAATATTGTATTGAAAGAAATAAGCAATGTGCCATTAGTAGTTGCAAAACATCCAGTAGGACTCAACGAAGCAGTAGAAGACTTTGACAATACACTCCAACTTGCCCAGGTTGATCAGGGTGCACAAATTGTGGGTATTTGGGGCATGGGTGGTTCGGGCAAGACCACACTTGCGAAAGAATTATACAACAAAAGATGTTCATCCATGGAGAGGTCCAGCTTTATTTTTGATATCAGAGAAGCCAAAGGGGTGTTGTAAAACAAGCAAATTCAACTCCTCAAAGGCCTCGGTAAAAATGAAGCATTTGACAATGTAGAGCAAGGCAAGGCAATTCTAGCAAGGCATTTGAGATCTTTTAGGGTGCTCATTGTTATGGATGATGTGGATCATGCTAACCAATTGGATGCTCTGATACCTGTGAAAGAAAGCCTCGTGAGGGGGAGTCTCATCATTGTTACAACACGGGAATGTGAAGTTCTTACATCTTGGGGCATATCTTCCATATATAAAATGAAAGTATTAGATCCATTTAATGCCAAGAAACTTTTTTGTTGGCATGTTTTTTTACAATCCTCTCCTCTTGATGGATTTGAGGAGCTTGTTAAAAAGTTTGTAGAGGTTTGTCATGGATTGCCCCTGTCTCTCAAGGTATTTGGAGGACAGCTATATGGAAAGTCTTGCAAACAATATTGGGAGACTCTATTTCATAAGATTTCAAAGATATTGCCTACTGATATTAAAGAGAGACTCAAAGTAAGTTATGATGCCCTTGATGATGAAGAGAAAGAGGCATTTCTTGACACTGCTTGTTTCTTTATTGGAGAAAAGAAAAGCTTAGCGATTGAAGTTTGGGATGGTTCAGGGTGGAGTGGTCTGTATAGTTGGGAAAGACTTCTAAATAAATGTTTGGTTGAGCTTGATTACAACAATTGCATAAGAATGCATGATCACTTAAAAGATATGGGAAGAGAAATTGCAAATCAGCATTCGCCCTACCGACTTTGGTCACCTCAACAGATTATTAATGTCGACAAACAAATTGAGGTAAGATTAATACTTTTAGAAAACAATGTAAAGAAAAATATCTCCTATCTAAGAAGTTTATTGATCTTACGCTTAAACAATTGTTTAAAAAGACAGTCTCGTTAGCCATTTTTGTAATCAAATTGTCTTAACAACTTACCTGTTTACTCTGTACGTGTTTGAACGGCCAATGATTTTTTTTTCAGAAACTAAATGTCATTCTCTAACAAGGACATTTCCTCCAGTCCAGAATTGTTGCAGAAGCATTCCTCCACTGGCGATGCCATTATGCTTTGTTATATTATAAATTGTGTTTCTCTTAGACAAATGGAAATTTACTTAGACCAAAGTAATGGTGGACTAACTCGGATGATGGAGATAGAGGAGGGTAGATGGGCATTCATAGTTGTTTTCACACAGCTTTCCGGATGGTTCACTGTGGATGGTCATATCAGAATAGAAGGCTTCTATGGAAAGGAGGAAAAAGTGGAAGTGGAGAGAGGTTTGGCTGTGAGAGGGGAACATAGAAAACTAGTGGAAGCATTATTGTCACTTTTACAAAGCATTTGAAAATCATTGGGCGAAAAGTGTGGAGTTAATTGTAACACATTGGTCGGAGAAATGTTAAAAATGCACCTCATTAGCTCTTTTCATTCAATGTGGTGTAATTCAAAAAGTAACGGTGTAAAAAATTCAACATTCAAATAGAAATTTAAAAAATTAAAAAATATTTAAATTCTCTTTTAAATTAAATATTTGGCAATCTATATATGAGGAGCATAAAATTTAATCTACCAATTCCAATCTTTAGAGACAGTTACCCAATCTTTAGAGACAGTTACCCAATCTATAAAAATTATGTATAAATAGAAGAATAATTTACAAAACTAGCAAAAAATAGATTTTAAAAATCAAAGTGTCTAGTGGTCACATATGGAGGCATGTGTTTGTTGCATGCTTCAAAGTGAGGAAAGAAGGGCATACAAATGGGACTCATGTGGTGTATTTGTTTTAAAATATGGATCAAGGAAAGAATGGCATATAGATGGGGCTCATATGCTCATGAATGAAAGAAGAGAAGTTGGGTTGGTGCAATATATGTGAAATTTCTTTGGTAAAAGGTGTCTAGGCTACTAGTGAAGGAGGCTTAGCGATGTTGCTTCTTCTTTGCATGTTGTATTTACTTCATTTGTTTTTCCATCTTTATGTAGGTTTCTTAGATTCATTCGAAATGGAATATAGGAGAGGGATGCATTTCCAGACATTCTTGATGACCAATAAATGTATGTCATGGAGAAACACTTTCATTGACAGGACCATTAGGTCAAAAGTTGTTTTTGTAATTTTTTTTAAAAAAAATACTTATTCTCCTCACATCTTTACATAATTTATCTAGAATGGCTAAGAAGTCCCTGAAAATTAGAAAAAATATAATTTCAGAGCGCAATTCTTTCTTTTCACAATCCCCATGAAAGTACTCTATGATGTTCTTTACAAGAGAAAAAACATTATTATTGTACTTGATAGAAACAAGAGTACAATAGAACCTCACTGCAATAAGTTATAACCTTCTAAAGCAAATTACAAATATTATTGGACAATGTGGGTTGTGAGTTATTTCATCTTGAGCAAGTGATAAATAGAAAATTTTCATTTTGAATAATGAAGAGATAATAATGATATAATTGTGAGCAATAAGTTTCCATTCAAAGGTGAAACTGATTGAAGAATGAAGATTAAGTTTCTCAATAGAGATTGAGTTAATGGATGAGAGAAGATAGAGTTTCCTAAATGAGATGGAGTTAATTAATGTTGAAAGAAAGAGTTGGTTGAAGACAAAAGAGGAGTTAATTGATGAGTGAAAATGAAAACTAAATCTCATTTAATTAAAAATAAAATATTGTTTAATTAAATGGATAATGGATTAATTGATTAATGAATGACGATAAATTATAGATGATTAATGAATGTAATTAATGATCATAAATGGTAAATTAGCCTGATAAATGGAATTTAATGATGATGATAATAATTAATAGAAATAACTAGGATTTGATGATTAGGTGAATTATTTTAGGTGTTTACATTTTGTCCTTTTTTGAAGCAATGTTCGAAGTGACATTATTTCAAAGAAAAGAAAAAGTAGCCAAGAAGAAAAATTAGAGAAGACGAGAATGATGATGATATTGCCCTAGGTAGTTAGGTAAGAAATGGAAAATTAGAGAAGATGACATGATTGATGCCCCCTTGATAGATTATCTATTAATAAATTACATGGGCGATCACTCAAAATAAGAGAAAAAGAAAATGTCAAATGAAAGATGGAAAATGATGGGAGAAAATATTGAAGGATGAATGCAAGAAACATAACTATGAATGAAATGATGATGATGTGTTATGTTGACTTTGAGTTTAGCAACCTTTATTTAATATATCAATGGATGTTAGGCACCAAGTTGTATAACACTAAAGTGGCAATGTATCCAATGAATGCATTGACTCTCAGTCAAACAACATACAATAGGATGCACTAACATTCACAAGGCATCTGACACTCTTGGTGCGTTCATGATGAGGAACCATCTTGAACTTGGCACGCATAAATAATAGACTTTTCCCTAGTATATGCCATTCAAAGCACACCACAATATGAAATGATCATGGTGGCCTTGAGTAGGCACATTATGGGTCAAAATATAAATCAAAATAAAGATCAACATATTAAAAAGATAAACTAAAGAAACAAACATGCAACTGTCAATTGACACACAACAATAAAATTTATGCCATGGTGTGGAAAGGATTAAAGGATGGATTTGGATCATGTTTGGTTTTAGGAAGGAAACATCCCATATAAGGCAAGCATCCAATTTAGGGAAGAAAACATTTTGTATAAGACAAGTGATTTGTGATAAGGAAATGTTCACTATGGAAAATAATGGTTTTGACTATATGTTATCAAAGTGGATGTAGATTTCTATGGTTTTACATTGAAAGCGCATGTTTCAAGTGTGATGTTTATCTATGTTGGATGTTTTTTTGTGTTTATTGATGGATTTGTGAAAAATGAACGCAAGTTGTTGATCGTGGAAGGTATCCTAGTCACTAAGTGAGCCAAAAGACTTAGACCAAGATTTATTCACAAAATAGGATGTAATAACTTGCCCCCAATGTATAACAAGGTGAAAAATGAGATGGATGGTAGAATTGACTAAATGACATGGAAGCAAGATGGGGAAGTGACTAAATATGAGGACCTATTGTTGAACACCTAGAATACTGAGAGGGGGGGTGAATCGGTATTCTATATAACCAACTAATCACAAACCATCCAAATAACAAAGTATATCTAACTTTAGTAATGAATGAAAACATGAAAGAGATCGCAAGACCACATAGCACATGAACACCAAGAGTTTTACATGGAAAACCAAAAAAGGAAAAAACCACAGTGAGGATTAGCTCACAATAAATTAAGGGTATGTGCAGGGTTATCATGAAAAAAATAGGCCCTTAAGTGGCAATGAAAATTCAGAAAAATCAAGAGTTAGGCAACTTGACATAAAAATTTGAATAAGTTATCTATATTATTTCAAAAATATGTAAGAATAGAATCTGTGGAAAATTGAATGCATTTTCTAAACTACTAGGTTTATTTTATTTTTTTAAAAGTGTATTTGGTGAAAAATTGAAATTTCAATGCAGTAGTACTTAAATTTTAGGGGAAAAAAAAGAAGTAGGTGTCTGTCTGACCACCCTAACCACAATAAAATGATAATATTATTTTATAAGCGTCACGGCCCCTTGGCTCCACTGCAGTGGTTGAAAGGTTTAGAATGAGCCCACCAGTGGACTCGGAAAGTCTTGCTAAGTGCAAAACCCCAACGCCAAAAGGAATAGGCCGCTGATCGTGGCCTCCGGGCAGAGATTTTAAGCAAATGGATACCCCTTAGTCCTGGGTTTCCACCTAAAGGGACCCCCTTGGGGGTATCTCCAAAAAAAAAAAATGTTCCACATATATACCCTATCACATCCGCATACATCAATTAGGTTGGTCTAATTAGATGTAGCCCTATTTTAATTCAAAATAGCTTTGTCGGCTCCACACTTGATTCAAAAATAGATCTTCACACTCAAATCAAGTGTGCTATACTTGATTTAGGTTGACACAGATCTAAAATAGATCCCCTTAACATCTGCGATACATATTGATCTTCATAGCACATATTCAAGTATTAGGTCGGCCAGGAATTAGACCTATCACAAAATAAACCAATCTAACCAACACCAATCATCCATATGATTATATAAGCACACATCATTTGGAATATATATAATACTAACACATGTAAACCATCTCCCAAAATTTCTAAGTTTGATTCCAAACACCGAAGGAATGCGGACCAGATTACACATACCATCTTGCACTATTTAAGCCAAAAAACTATATGTCGATCTTCTGTCATTTGTAACTTTTAGCTTGTTCATCCAAAATCGCTGAAAAATTGATCATAGATATATTTAGTAATCCTAAATAACATACTACAACCTTATAATCTGATCTTATAACACAAGAAATTTTGGACCAAATTACCAAATCAAGGTGTCAACAAAATTGTTTACCAGATTAGACAAAATTGTCAACAAACAATGTTGGTATCAATGACAACACATCAAATCCGCTTCTTTCATTCTTCTAATACCTAGATAAAAATGATGGAGTCTAATTTTAGTATTACACATGAAAACATGTAAAGCTTTCACTATGGTACTTTTGTCCAAAAGAGCACCAAAGGTATCACTTTCAATTGTGAGTTTTAAGATTTTTGTCACCTCTTGCACCTCTAGGGTTTTGCACCTAAAAGGAGAGAGACAAAGATCCACACTTCATTCAAGAACAAACCCTTGAGACTTCAATGCTAAGGAGATTGAAATTTTTTGAAGGAGATTGTTTTGAAGGTTGAAAATTAGTAAAAGGGTTTGCCACTAATGCAAAACTAAGAAAATGCAAGATGTTTGAAAACACATTGTAGTATGCAAACATAAACTAAATGACCAACAAATTGCAAACAAAACTAGACAGAAAGATGTGAAATAGGAAGTGTGCACCTGGAAACTTGTAGAGGCTTGAATGAAATCTAGAAATGTTGTTGATTCTAGAATTTTAACCCATCGACACTTAGCATTCTCGCGACTTAGTCCCAAATTCCAGAAAATTCAAATCGAGGTCTGCTTCAGCCGAAATGGGTATCCAACCTATAGGAATCTCGATAATCTATAATGGTACTAAGTAACCATCGATAGCCGACTTAGTCCACTTTGGCTTTTGAAAACCCGAAAGTGGAAACAAAGGCTCTCAGTCTACACTCTCTATTCCTTCAGGTGTCCAATTCTGAAACTGCCAAATTCGGGCCTAAAAGTGACTTTTTGTGTATATTTTGACCTTTCCAATAGGGAGATGACTTCAATAAGTTTGAAACCTATTCTGAAATCATGTTCAAGCCATCCAAGACCTAAATCTGCAATCACATGCCAGAAGAGAGAAAATGTTGATTGTTAGGGGATCGGGGTTTGCCTTTGGTCAAACCCCATTTAGTAATTAAACCAAAATGATGAAATAAAATAATGAAGCATATTAAAAAAATATGTGAAACAATGTAAATGAAACTTTCCATGATGATATATATCCTTGAATTGCTGCAACAATGGATGAAGAATTTTCCCTTGAATGCCTTAGAATGGATCTTGTGAAGTCTTGAAATGCTTAACCCTAGCTTGCTTGATTTGACAACATGGATGAATGTTGAATGAATCATGAATGAATAATTAATGAATTAATTGATGAATTAGGGTTAAAGGTCTCCTTTTATAGAGGAGAGTTAAGTGATTGGCTAGAAAAAGGATCATGATCAAGCGCCAAGAATAAATTAGAAAATAATTTAATCAAGGGTGGAGGTTAATTGAGACATGGATAGATAAGGACTTGAGATAGAAGATAAGATTGGCACAGAAAAAGAGGTGATAGGAGAAATTAAATAATAAATATTATTTAATTTAGGTGGCCAACATAGAAGAAATAAATAAAATATTAATTTTATTTATTTAAAAACAAAGTTGAGAACAAATAATGAGATAATTAAATAATTAAAAACAATTATTTAATTATAGAGGAAAGGTGGAGTGTTAAACATTAAATAATTAAAAAAGAAAATTAATGGAGAGGGAAGGGATAATTAAATAATTAAATAAATATAACATTTATTTAATTATAGAGAGAAAAGGCTAATGAATAATTAAATAATTAAAATAATTATTTAATTATAGAAGAAGAGGGAAATGCTAAATTTTGAATTAAAATAATATTTAATTCAAAAGTTGGGGGGGGGAAAGGACCATTAGACTTAGATGCTTTAATAAAAGTCAAGAAAAGTGTGAAAGTCATTTACAATTATTTACAACACCTTTACAAGAAATGCATTTTATTCAATTTGCAAGGGTCCAAGACCTAATGCGAATGTGTTGAACACATTACAACATTAAATCGAGGCAAAAACTAGGCTACCATCCATAAGAAGGACCCAAATGAGCGTGAAAATTTCCAAAGATACATTTTTTTATGCTACATTTAGCCCCCACTTTAGTGAGAGGATGAACTTGCTTCAAACTCACACTAAAGTAGACATTCAAGAGGAAGGTCCAATCATACCAATGCGGATGACAAAGGATGACAAAGATCAAGACATCGGTCAAGCCCCCAAGATCCAAGATCCTAAGTCAAACTAACATAAGCACAAAAGGACATGCACAAGGTGAATGATTTGCAACAAAACGAGATACACAATCATACAATGGCAATAACTAGAGAGGGAAGAGAAGTAAAAGGTGGATCAAGCTTCAATTACTCTTTTCCAACACGATGTGGATCAAATCTAGGTTGTTTTCCCGAAAACACATACTCACCCGGTGACGTAACTCATGGCTGTATGCCGTGTGAGAAGTCCCAGAAGGTGAGAAACATACACTCATGGCTGGGCACCACACACGCCAGGAAGCATGTGGGAAAGTTTCAGTGCCTCAAAATGGCTTCCCACTAACCATACCAAAGTTATACCTCCCGAGCACTTTAATAAGGCTACAAAGAAAATGTTTCAGTGTTGAATGTCAGTGTAAATTTTGATAAAGGGGATTTTGCTTTGTTCGTAATCTTCTTCTTAGGAACATGTGCCTAATGTCTCCAAAGAGCGACAAGTCAGCGTGCCTTTATCGCTGCCCATTGGATGCCTTTGTTCGTGGTTATGCATGCCGCAAGATCATACACTCTTGGACGGCATCAAACCCAATGACACCACCAAGAAGGAGGACACATCATGAAAAAGAAAAAGTCACAAAATTCTTTAAGCAAAGATAGTCAGGCTTCCATAGACTCCCCACTTTAAAGCGGTTGCTACACCATCACTGTGAGCAATTGCTTTAAATACTTAGCCAATGAAAGAAGACATGAGAGCCAACTTGGAAAGCCCTATGCCAAGTCATATGTTTCCAAATTGAGCTACATCATGAATAAGTATGCCACATGTGAGTCCACTTAATACATGTCGTCCACATCCCAAGCTTGCTCTTATATGTTCATGAAAGGTTAACGACTAGTCAAAAGAGACAATGACAAGTGACACACGAGGACAAGGCTACCTAACCCCTTGCCCCCACTTAGTGCAGGACAAGGGTGAGCCGAATACGATGAAAGTAAGTTTCAGTTAGAGGAATGAGGTGCTTAAACACAAGGCAAAGCACCACACAGATGTTGAATTATTTTATTTAAATTCTTAGATGAAAATGGAGATAAAGGAGATAACCCTAGATCTTTATTGAAAGAGTATGGTAATTCGGTTTGCTTCGTGTTGATTGTATATGTGTTTAGGAGGGAGATTGTATCCGATATCATAACAATCTTCCAAGTTAGATGAAGGGGGGTTATGCTTCTAAGAAGGATTGGTTTCTTTACAAGAACACAAATCATTTTTAATTGTATGTGTCATCTCCCCATGATGGATGGGTGTTAGATAGCCCCCATCACTATCATAGGTTAATGTTGTTGATGAACCAAGTTGAGCATACAAAACACAAGGTTGTTTAGGTTGTGATATTTCACACTCTCCCCTAAAGGAAGGTGTGAAACCCCAATTGTTACTAGAACTTGTGTCTGAAAATGAATCGTTTGTATATGAATCTTTGGACCATGAGGTTGAGATTTTGGAAATTTTATTGAAAGGAGGCGTAGAATCTAACGACCCCCAATTATCGCTAAAGAGTTTTGTTGTAGGTGAAGGATTAGCATCAACTTGTATAGGTTAAAGTTGTGATAAAGGAATGAAATTATTAGGGGACTTGGAAGTGTTGTGATCATATGATTCATAGCTTCTTTCATCTGCGTCAATCGTGTATATCTTGTTGTTGTATTCAAATTTCATTGTACAGTGTAGAGTAGAGGGGACTCCTTTCATAGCATGAATCCATGGTCTCCCTAGGAGAAGATTGTATGGAAGGGGTCCTTGCATAATATGGATAGAGGTAGACAACACTACAGGTCCGACCTCAATAGGTAATGTGATCATCCCTAGTGGTTGCCTATTAACATTGTCAAAGCCAAAAATATGAACATCATTAAGTTGAATGAGTTTTTTTTCCATGTCAATTTTGTTTAGGAGGTCAATTCTACAAACATTGATTTTAGCTCCATTGTCTATGAGAGTGTGCCTAACTAAAGTTTCATTAATGATCACCTTTATCATCAAAGGGTCATTCTTGTTTTGAATCTCAAGTGAAGGTAATTTATGTTTATGGAATGTGATTTATGACTGGGTGACTTGCATGGGACGAGAGGAGGATGTTACATTATTTGATTTTATGTAAGATTGGATCTCCTCATGTTTTATTTGCAACATTTCTTGAAATAGAGATTTGAATGTAGGTGATAGTTGAATAAGTTGCCATACAAATATATTAGCAAGAGTTTTTTTAAGGTTGTCAACACTAGGGACTCTAGGTTGAGAAAAGGGTAATGGCGTGGGAGTGATGTGTGATCCCCTATATGTTTGAGTCACTAAGTTACAACTTAGCGGCTAAAAAACATGGTTATGATTAGATTGCATCATGTATTTCAAGAAATCTCTTAGTTTTTTGTGTTATTCACTAGTGGGAGGTGACTTAGGAAGCTCACTAATTAAAGGATATCTCACTTGTGTCATCATAACCTCAAGAATCTTGTCTTTATTTGCATGATTTGTTAGTGAATGGGATTCTAATGTCACTTTATTATCTTCACCTAAGGAATATTTAGTGTTTAGAAAACATGTGTTAATGTTCACATTTTCTTGCACCATGATATTCTCCCTAGGAGGAGAGTGTTTAGGAGAACTACAAGCCAAATGTTCTTGACATTCAAAGGTAGGTTCTTCTAAAATGACTTCATCACAAGTAGGGTAATGATCAATGGTTGAATTTTCTTGCTCAATAAGGGTTTCACTAGGTGAAGGGGGACAACTAAGATTCTCATTACCTTCATCGATTGTGTTTTCTAACATCAAAGTGTCTTTTTCACAACTAGGAGAGATACTAGGAGAAGAAAAAATGTTATTGTCATGATTACCGATGGTTATGTTG